>JABMDO010002383.1:0-183762 GCA_014851415.1 Cnaphalocrocis medinalis
GTGACAAGCTAAACAAAGGAAATCGTTATCATCCTGAAACAGCCTGTTGGTTTAGGACGAAAGAAGATGATAAGTTAAAGAAGAATTATATTAAGCATGTAAATAATTCTGTTGTGGAAGCAGAATTGAATGAGACCTGTCAAAAAAACTAATTGTGACACCATTAATAAAGGTCAAACTATTATTAAATGATACATTGGAAATAAATGGAATTTATGATTCGGGATCAAATGTTTCCCTTATTAAATTCGAAATTATTGGACCTAAAGGGAAAGGGAAACAATTTAAATGAAGCGGAATTAGTAACAATTAATGGTGTTAAGAACTTGAAATAAAATATTTAACTTAGAGGAGAATGTGAATGTGTATATTATAGACGAAAATAACTACAGATATGATTTTTTGATAGGATTAGACTTAATAAAAAAGTTCAAACTAATTCAAGATGAAAATTTGAACATAGAATAGAATAGTAATAGAATAGAATAGAATCATTTATTTGCTTTTGAGTAGGGTATACAGTAGATGACAATGATAAGGATACATAAATGACCGCCTATTCAGCCGTCAACAACAGCATGCAAACTACAATATTATAATTTAAAACTAATTACAATGAATAAGGTACAGCAGGTTAGACATTGTTTGTTACTACATACAGTTGAAAAATTCTTGTAGAGAATAGAATCCTTGCCTAATGAGCCATGTGTGCAAGGCATTCTTAAATTTACCAAAAGTTGGCATGTCTTTTATATCTTGAGGAATATTATTATATATATTCACGCACATGCAGAAACAATTTTTTTTCATGCGTGTACTTTTTGGGACAAAGTCAATAACTAGTCTATTACCATTCCGAGTATTCCGGGTGTATACATCTCTGGCCAATTTGAAACAGCTCAGATTCTGTCTAACAAATTTTGCTATTTCAAAAACGTAAAGACATGGCAAGGGGAGTATATTTAGTGACTTAAATAGTGGCCTACAAGACTCGTCGGGTGGAATGCTACAAATGGCTCTTATGCATTTTTTTTGTGCGATGAATGCTCTTTGTAGGTCACTACTGTTGCCCCATATAATAAGTCCATAACGCAAAACCGACTCCACATATGCAAAATTGGCTGTAAGAGCAGTATTCCTTGTTGCTGTCTTAACTAATATAAATATATTTTATATTTATCAACTTTGGTTTTTTTCGTGTAAAATCTACGTCTTAAATGTCTGTTCACCGCACAGCTTTTTCTTAGACCCTCAGTAATCCACGTTAAATGTGGTTTTGTATTAATTTTTGTTTTTATGATAGGAAAACAAAGTTTGTACAGCAAGCAGAACAAGTCATAGAATCTGTTAAATGCAATGTTGGCATTTGTCTCATTTAAAACATCTGAGAAGGATAAGCATTCCAAGTAACCCAGGAACTTCTCAATGTTTTCTTTAGAGTAGGATCTTTTGTATGTAAATATTGTTTTAGGTAACATTGGTTTTAATTTAACTTCAAAAGTCAGTAATTGTGCTGTGTTATGATCGGATAAAGAGAGGAAGTAGTGATCCAGTAGCACTTTTAATATTGCTGATTATGTGATCCAAACATGATCCATTTCTTGTTGGTTCTGTGATGTGTTGTATTAAGTTATAGTTTTTTAAAATGTCTGTAAAGTGTTTTGTATAGTTATTATTATTCATAGTATTTATATTCAGGTCACCAACGATAATTATTTTTCGTTTGATGTATTTTTGTAGATATAGGCTAAGTAAACGCTCTAAAGTGTTATGAAATATCTCATAGTGCCTTTTTTTAGTAGCTGAGGAAGATCGATATACACAGATAATAATCACATTATAGCTAGGTATATAGACTGAACAACATTCGAAATGGTAGTTTATCGCTAAACTATCAAAAGTGCATATTTTTTTATAAGGAACATTTTTCTTTATTAATATACAAGTTCCTCCCCTTTTTTTATTCCGTGAGTAGTGTGACGCCAGTTTATAGTCAGATATATTTATATTTCTTTCTTCAGTATTTTTAACAAAAGTTTCTGAAAAACAAATCACGTCTGGAGAAAAATTAAGCTCAGATAAAGTGACTTCTATCGTCTCTGTTTTGGAGAGTAACCCTTGTATATTTTGGTGAAGTAAACTGAAATTAATTTGATTAGGAACGAAAAAAATTTGATGTTTTATTTTCGCCTGTTTGCAATGGTGTCAGAGTATTTTCTTTTTTTTTGAAGTAGTATGGAATCGTACCTTTTTTGTAGACTAGTGTGCTATTACGTTTTGTGTGAGTGTCTTTTTTATAGCTATTAAAACTGTCTTTTATTTTTGTATAATTAGTAATATAATCAATTTTGTATTTATCGTAGTCAATATCAATATTTATTTTAAAGCTAATTAGATTTTTCATGTTCATATTTTTCAGGAAGTAATCAGAATAAAGGGAGTCAATGTTTATAAAAGTACAGTTTGAGTAGTTTTTTACCAGCGCGTTAATTTAAAAGTTAAGTTTTTTTACATTTAAATAATAGTTTTTTTGTACACTCAGTAAGAATATTTTACAATGTTTTATGTTACATAGAGTGTTGCAAACAGTTGACATGATTTCGTAGGGATTTTTGTCATTATATCCAACAGAAAGAATCAAAATGTCGTCATTAGTCAATGAGTCACATAAGGATGTACAGTCATTCACATTTAGTATTTGCGAGCTTGTTGCGAAGGGTTTCACTATACCTATATACATAACACAAAAGGAAAATGTTGATCACATAAATAGAATAGATGCCATCTCTACGAACTCCACACGGAATATTGAATTACATGATGAAGGAAATAATAACGACAGTATACAAGAAAGCAAAGTAAACTTTAATGAGCATATTGATCAAAAGGATTTTAAAATGAGAATAAACCATTTGAATGAATATCAAAAAAACAGAGATAGACGCACTGATCAACAAATATAACTCAGTGTTTGCGAGGAATAAATACGATATTGGAACAGTTAAAGGATATGAAGCAAGGATAGATTTATTGGTGGATAAATATTGTGCTAAAAGACATACAGATGTACTTTGGAAGATAAGAAAGAGATAGAAGAGCAAATCGGTAAATTACTTGATAATAAGCTAATAGAAGAATCCTATAGTCCTTTTGGGGCTCCGGTTACTATGGCTTTTAAAAAAGAGGACAACAGAAAATCTAGACTATGTATAGACTTTATGGATTTAAATAAGATAATAGTACCACAAGCACAACCGTTTCCATTAATTGAGGACTTGATGGTGAAGACTAGAAATTGTAATTTTTTTACAACATTAGACATAAATTCTGCTTTTGGTCGATTCCTTTACGAAAGAAAACTGGATTTGTAACGCAAGAAGGACACTACCAGTGGACCTGCCTTCCTTTTGGATTGAAGACGTCCCCAGCAATTTTCCAAAGGATACTGAGCAATATATTAAGAAAGTATAAACTCACAAATTTTGCAGTAAATTATATTGACGACATTTTAATTTTCTCTAAAACATTTGAAGAAACACGTAAATCATCTTTCGCAACTGTTGGAGGCAATAAAAATAGAAGGTTTTCCGCTTAAATTTACAAAATGCATATTTGCATCAGACTCAGTAAAGTACTTGGGGCATATAATTCAAAATTAATTCTATCCAACCTTTGAAAGATAATTTAGTTCCAGTAAAGAATTTTCCGGTTCCGAAGACGCAAAAGAATATAAGGCAATTTTTAGGCAAGATAAATTTTTACAACCAATACATACCAAAAAGTGCAATAATACTAGAACCACTACACAATTTACTAAGGAAGAATCAAAAATTTGTTTGGTCTGATGAATGTCAGTGTGCATTTGATATGATAAAAAGCCTCCTGTGTTCTCAACCGGTGTTGGAAATTTATGACCAGAAGTTACCAATTAATATCTATACGGACGCTTCTATAGAAGGTGTGGAGCTATCCTAAAACCAAGTACAACCTGATGGAGAAGAAAAACCGGTTGCTTACTTTTTCAAAAAACTAACTGGGGCTCAAAAGAAGAAAAAAGCTATTTACTTGGAATGCTTGGCTATCAAAGAGGCGGTAAGATATTGGCAATATTGGTTGATGGGAAGATCATTCACAGTTTATTCAGACCACAAACCATTAGAAAACATGAATCTCAAATCACGAACTGACGAAGAATTAGGTGATCTGACATATTATCTATCTCAATATGATTTTGTAATAAAATATGCTCCAGGAAAACAGAATTTAGAAGCTGACTGTCTAAGTAGAAATCCAGTATTGGAATCGAATGCGAATACTGATGAACAATTAAAAATTGTTAATTCAGTTACATTAGATAAAATATTGACAGATCAGAATAATAATGAAGACATACATAATAATAGACAAAAGTTAATTAAAAACATAATGTATATTTGAAGAAAGTTGGAGACAAAGAAAAGATTATACTATCGGAAGACTTTAGTATTGATTTTTTAAAGAACATTCACGAGGATCTGTGCCATATTGGAATTGGACAAATGAGAAAAATGATAACTCCCTTTTATACCGCCAAAATTTATCGCAAAATATTGTAGCCATTTGTAAAAACTGCGAAGTGTGTGTAAAAAACAAATCAAGGAGACACGAGAAATTTGGTTTCATGTCTCATTTGGGTCCGGCGACAAAGCCCTTCGAAATAGTGTCTATAGATACTGTTGGTGGATTTGGAGGTTCTAGATCGACAAAAAGATATATGCATCTCTTGGTAGATCATTTTACACGGTACGCATTTATTTTAACGTCCAAAACCCAAGGAGCAAACGATTTTGTGAAGCTAATAAGAAAGGTTTCGGATACTGAGGATATTGGCATGCTCCTTACTGATCAATACGCAGGGATTAACTCTAAGGAGTTCAAGAAGTTCTTACATGAAAAGCGGATACCTATTATTTTCACTGCAGTAAATGCCACCATTTCTAATGGCTTAAATGAGAGACTCAATCAAACATTAGTTAATAAAATTAGGTGTAAAATAAATGAAAAAGAAAACAATAAAGCCTGGACATCTATAGCTCAAGAATGTGTTAAAAAATACAATGAGACAAGTCAGTCGGTCACTGGTTTATTCCCAAGTTATTCTATTATATGGTAAGGATGACACGATTGTGCTTATGAATTGGAAGCAGAATAAATCGCATGATGACTGGATGAAAGATAGAAACCACGGCTTTTGAGCATACACATAAAATCACATGATATAACAAGAAGATATTGACAGAATAGGAAGTATTGTGAGTTTAACGAAGGAGATATGGTGTATGTAGAAAATGGAAATAAGTTAAACCCGGAATAAATTAGAGAACCTGAATATCGGACCCTATAGAATTGTTAAGAAAATGTCTAATTCTATATACAGTATTGATACGGGCACAGGAAAGCTGAATCTAATTTTTTTCCATATTACAAAGCTGATTCAGTCCCTTGAAGAGGGAAATGGAACATAAGAGAAGCATTTTTTATTTTTTATTTAAGTTAACTTATATATTAGGTATAGATTTTTTTTTTTTCACTCATGGTGGGGGGAGATGTAAGAAAATAATATATTTTCTTTAATATTTTTATGTAGACGTAGGACCTCCTTCGATGTACTATTAAAAGTAATTTATGATTATAAAAAGTTTTCTAGCACGTCATGGCTTGAGGTTGTCTAAGATAAAATAATTCAGGAAAAGTTCCTTGATAAATAAATTATTTTTATTTCTAAAACACATATTAGGAAACAAACATAAAATGTTGTTTCATTCTTTTCAGGTATGTAGGTTTATGGTTTTAATTTTATTTGTATGATTTCTAATGTTTTTGTACGAATTGGAAGTAATGAAATAAATCATCTTTTCAGATAGCAACAACAGTTTATTTCCTTAAAATCTATTATTATGAATATATACGTATAATACTTTTCTTTTGTAAATACATACTTATAATACATAGAAACCACCCAGACCAATACAAACAAAAATGTTCATGCACACAATGTTTGTACTGGTGCGGGGATCGAGGCCCGCAACCCTTGGCCCAGACGCAGCATTCACTACCACTGAACCAAACGGGTCGTCAAATATAAGACGGACTTGTCCTATGGAAATATTTGACATTTTAAAATTCATAGTAAGATCCTGTAAGATCCAAAGATTTTACACTATAACTAGATGGCGTACTCATTACTTGCATTCGAGCCTCGTGAGATGTCTATAACTTGATTGGCATCCTACTCTAATAAGGTGACCACACGATTTAGATTTTCGATTACAATTATTGTTTGTCAAACTCAGTCCACCCACGTGGGAGTCGGACATCGCTTTCTCTAGAAAACTCGTGAAGCCCATTCAAACTAGAAGGGCTAGCACGAACGTTTCAAAGTATCGTTTGATTATTTATGAGCAATTTTGTATGAAAAAAACACAAGTTCCAAATTAAAATTCCTTATTATGTATACGTACGATACGAAGAGACTACCGACTTTTCGAAAAGTTTGTGCTAGCCCTATTAGATTTTCTATTTACCTACCTATAATAATACACTCTGCGGCAATTTAACCGGCCATAGCGTATTGTTCATACAAACGTACATACTTTACGATTTGAAGGTTCTATGGAGCAAGAATATTGACTAAAATTAATTTTTTTTTACTCTTGATCCCCATTGTTAGTTCTATAAAAACAAATCGTACATAGGTAGGCAATTTTGTTAACTACTGTTCCTCATTATTTAATTATTATATTTATTAGTGCTTCATATATATTTTTTTTGCATTTTCCCAGAAGTTTCCAAAAGGATCAAGTGTCCCCTATTCTGGGAGACTTGATCCCAGTAACAGGTAGACTTGATCTTAGGGGATCAAATCTCTCTAATGCAAATTTGAAATAAATGAAAACCCGGTGTCTTTATAAAAGCATTATTTAATTTAACAAAATATTAAATTTATATTGCTTTACATGTCTCACATGTCTCACTCAAGTTTAATTTCACATTGTCATCATTATTTTTAGTCACATCTGTCTAATAACATTTTTAAGTTACCTTTAAACATTATTAACCCAATTCGCAAATACTTACAACGGGAAGATGGAAGGTACAGCCTTAACTTCCAACATTTTCCTTGATGCGGCAGGATGGGTCTTGAAATCTTCACTTGTGAAGTGCAAGCCGCAAACAGCTGAATGTTTAGTGATTTTTCCCGGTATGACGGTAAGCCACCTTTTTTTTAATTCTTCATTCTTTGGAAATCTGAAACAGTAAAAAATCCAGTCTTTAGATGACAAGCGAAATGGACACCCTACTCAATGCAAAAATAAAACTTTAACTAAATACTTACTTATGAAAAGATACACCGCAACCTTTATATGATTCACTTTTTGCATCCTATCACACAACAAGTGAGAACCATTATTAAATAAATAAGCACAATTTTTACACTTTATTTTTGTCGCCACAATAATATAATCTTTCAAATTATTTTGCCGCCGCCATAATGGTGATGTCCAGACGCCAAGTGTTGCATATTTATTATAATTAAAACTACCATATCACCGACTCTTACATAAACTAGTCGTTTATCATGGTTAAAAATTAAAAAAATAAAAAAGACATTATTAATTCCAACGTATCATTCCTTTTAAATTATTCAATATTTTGAAAGTTCCCCAGAAGAAGAAATATAAACTTTGCGTAAGTTATACCACAAAGGTTTTTTTTTTATGATGGCAACCCATTAGACAAAGACATATTCCTGCAGATTGACATCTCGCTCGGCTCGATTTTCTGTAAAGCGATTTGGCATTTCAAAGTAATCCTTATTCTCACTGCATAGAATCGAAATTAACATTGCATTCATTTTCATAGTACACCATCTTGTTATAGTGTAAAATCTTTGGTAAGATCACACCCGGAAGAGTACTGTTTTATCGATAACTGCGCCACGCTTACAGTCGATTGGCGGATGATTTATGAGTAAGATTTGAACAGTCGTCCAGTTCGGACGTCTCTGTTTAAACCTTTAAACGAGCTTTTAGTTCATGAAAGTGTCTAAATGGAAAATTTACGAAACAAACAAAGTGGATGGAAATTGTCACGGAGTGTGGAGTTTTATTAAACACTAGCGGCCGCCCGCGACTTCGTCCGCGTGGGAAAGTAACTTTTTAACCCCCTTTCAACCCCTTACAACCCCCTTTTCGCAATAAAAAGTAGCCTATGTTCTTTCTCAGGGTCTAGATTATCTGTATACCAAATTTTATTTAAATCCGTTGAGTCGTTTTGGCGTGAAAGAGTAACAGACAGACAGACAGAGTTACTTTCGCATTTATAATATTAGTCGCTTGGTCTAGTGGTTTAAGTACCGGGCCATAATCTTGGATCCCGGGTTCGAGCAAAAGTATGTTTACAATTTTTCGAGCATAGCTCGGGTTTGTGATCACCAATCCACATTAGGCAAGCGTGGTGATTAAGCCTAATCCCGTCATAGTAGCGATGGCTTGATTTCTGTGATGGAGGCCTTTGCCCTGCAGTGGGACAGTAGCTATACATATAGGCTGATAGTTTACTTTACTTACCGGTTGGTGCGTTTTCGTTACAAATAGCTAATTCCATGATCCCTGAATCTAAAACCTCTTGAGTTTCATTATTTTTCACACATTTCAGATCCACAATTTGACCGGGTGCGTAATAATAATGTTTCTGATCATTTGTAACATTGAAATTCGTTCCGTCAGTTTTATCAGATATTATTAAAGTTACGTATCCTGAAACGTTAAGATTGATCATATTAGGAACTAATTATATTAACTACTTACTTGCTGTATTTTTCTATTTAAATAAATAAATTGAGACAGCATCACATACATTTGTCCTGGTCCCAAACTAAGGTTTTCCCTTGTGCTATGGAAGCCAGAAACAACGAAGGAACCACAAACACCCGGACCCAACACAAATAGCTGTTTCATCAACAAACATTTGTGTCGGTGCGGGAATCGAACCCGCGACCCTTACGTGTCAACCGGCGCTCAAACCATTGCGCTAAACGGGTCGGTCATTAAGCCTGATCCCATCATAGTAGCGATGACTTGGTTTCAATAGTGGAGGCCTTTGCCCTGCAGTGGGACAGTATATAGGATATACAGAGTGTATATGTAGACGAGTGGTTTACTTACACATAGGACTTTACAGCCACGAGCGCTGCTGTACAGTCACACCGCGTGATGCTGCTTAAATCTATCTTCTATACTATTTATAAAGAGATAACTTCAGTAGACAACGACAAGGCTTATAGGTAAACCGAAAACAAGAAACGCTTGCGCGGTGTAATTTAGCACAGCGCCATCTATTAGTTCATTTCTGAATTACGGTCCCGAAGCGAAGTGAGGGCGGGCCACTAGTCATCTGTTAAAGATGCGAAGGCCTATGATGATGATGTAGACATTTACGTCCCTTTAACCACGTGCTCAACCAACCTTTCTGAACAACATTCGTTCAATGCCATTAGGAAATTCACGTGATTTGGTTATTTTGTATGGGGAGTAGAAAAAAAAATTGACGGATTTCGAAGAGACGTAGAACATATTATGTTGTTCAGAATCACGGACGGAGCTATATATACATATAGCTTTGAGAAAGGGGTTGTCTCCCACGTTGCATAACAATTACGAATCACAATTATCTACAATTTGCTACCCCACCAACCTTGCCGACCCTTGGCTTGGCTATAGTGCCTATAGTCCATTCATCCTTATGTCAAACCAGGCCTCAATGTTCAGAATGGTTGCAAGAAGACGTAGTAAAAGGGATGTATGTTCACAGATACACCCTGTATACTTTACTTTGACTTTTCTTGGAGACCACTAGGTCGTATCTGCTCGTAATGACAAAATATATTATACTTTAGGTACTTACGTTTTACTATGACATTCAATTCGCAATTTATTCGTAAATAATTGTCGTTCTTATAATTAATCACGCCGTCTTTGTTTGTGACATATCTTACGTCCACATTCTCTATTATCAACATTGTGCAATTCCATTTCCCTTCATCGGCATCGGCTGCCCTTACATTCTAAAATAAATTTATCAGCAGTTATTTTAACCGATAATAATATGTTGAGGTTTGAGGTACATAATACATTATTATGTTACTGTAAAAGCTCGAACTACGGTAAATCTTAAGTTTAAGTTGAACAAAATTGTTATTCAGAATGGTTGATAGAACACGTGGTTATAGGTATATGTATTAATGTTCACAGATACAACCTGAATGCAAACCGAATAGACTAATCGTTTACGCGATGGAAATAACTCATAGCGCCATCTGTTGGTACTGGTCTAACTTAAGTAACGAAACAAAGTGAGGACGGGCCACTAGTCATAAACGAAGAACCTCTAGCATCTTAGATCAATAAATGTAAGCGAAAAAATATTTATCTTCCATACAAAACTAAATATTCACCCGGTAATTAGATAAGTGTATAGAATCTGTTTTTGTTTACGTTAAAAAAAATATCTAACATGCTCAATGACATTCAACATGCTAAAGGGAACAATAAAACATGCTAGACAACTCGTCGGTCTCTCGCTTTAAGTACTGGACTGTAATCTCTGGGTCGAACGAAAGTAGATGTTTGTTTAAAATTTTTCGAACATGCTTGTAGCTCGGGTTTGTGATCACCGCAAGGTGTTAGGCAAGCGTGGTGGTTAGCATAGTAGCGATGACTTGATCACTGATGCCAGGTTGGGGAGATTCCCCTCAGGGGGTTTTTTGAATCATGGGGGCTTAGAATAATAACTCTATAGAAGGAGAGTCTCCATACTAGAGCTCTGTCAAAAATGAGACACAAAAAATTCACGCAGCCTACTGCGCACACCGTACGACACTTTTGTAATGTTGCTAGTGAAGGTAGGTACAGTTTCCCCGAAAGCTGGGAAATAAATCGGACGCCTCAATTGTGATTTCTAAAGTGTCGTAAAATGTTGGTCAGTGTGGTATGAACAAGTAATGTAAAGTTTATTGCCAGATAGATCTAATAGATACGTTTACAAAAACTACGACATAAGCAATAGGTATTATAGAAATTTAACGTACTACTTCGGTGGTACATACCACACAACCTTTAATGAATGACTGTATCAATTTCATGTTGGAAAATGGTAAACGCAACCTATTTAGTGTAAACTTAGAAAAAGTATTCTGTATAGTTTATGGTGCGCGCTCTCGGGTTGTCTGTGATCGAAGCCACGTTCGTTCGATGTGTCGCTCAGGATAAATATTTTATTTATTATCTCAACCTTAGAATAATAACTCTATAGAAACACAACCTTCAGGCAAAATTAATAAATAGTGTTGGTTGGGGTAGGTAATGTTTTATGTGGTATAAATAGAAAATTATTAAACTGATATGAATAGAAGAGAACAAAAAGTATTTTTTTGTATAATTTATTTCGCGAAGTCGACATTGAAGTTGAATTATGAAATTTCATACATTCGTCAATGCAAATACTTATGTAATTCAACTTCAATGTCGAGCGCACGAGAAATGCCCCTTAGTCGGCTGTATGTCGTCGGTACTTACCTACATTAGGAAAATATTTCTCCTCTCTCTATTCTACTTAGCAATGGACACAGATAAACTACAAATATCAGTTTTTAAAAACAATATTAAAGCTGGTAGATATGTATGCGGGCAAGACCTGATAGTAGAAGAAAACAATGGTGTGAGACTTGAAATGTATGTTCCAAAGAAATATGTTTCTTTCCATGCCTGGTAAGTTACAACAATTATCTAATAATTCAAGCAATTTTTTGAGCAGAAATATTTATAATAATAATTTAGTTTTGGGCGTAAATGTAAACATTTACATTCCTTAAGGCTGCTTTCCACCAGAGCTGTGCGAGGTAGCTATACTCTGATTCATAATCATGTAAAGTAAACTGACAGATGTCAATGTGTCATCCCTATACATTATCACTCAATTTGACACATGCAAAATGTCAAAATGCAAAGAAACTTGTCATTTTCATATGTCAGTTTACTTTACATGATTATGAATCAGAGTATAAGCGGTGAGCGAGGAAAAAACCCACCCATAGAATCACTTTATTTTCCCAGCCTCGTTCAGCTCAGTTCTCAGCTCAGTTCTGGAGCCTCTGAGCAGAACTACAACATACAAAACAAGCGAGGAATGTGTTCGCTACACTTCATCGTACGACACATTTGACTCGCACAGCTCTGGTGGAAAAGCAGCCTTAACCACGTGTTCTATCAACCAATCTAAACAAATTGTTCTATGACTTTTCGAAATTCATAGACTTTTTTTCGACTCCCCTAATAATGACTGTCACGTGACCGTCTTTGTATAAAAAAAATAATGCGATATTTAAAGTCATACAACTCGTAAGTACGTTAAGTCGTTGTTGGTCCAGCGCTCGATCTCACTTCGGTCGTGTCACACTGGTGTCCCATCGAATTAAGAGGGTGAGGGAACAGAGAGTGCACCTGTGTTTGCGCACACACTTGAGCACTATAATATATCCTGCACGAAACGCTGGAGGCACGAAAGTATAGCGATGACCGTTATTTTGCGCACTTGTAAAAAAGAAGACTTTATATTAAAATTGGTTTCTGCGCACTCAAGGTCATAACTACACTTTCTTGCATCGGACTATACGTGGCTGATGATTGGCCGCCGTGTAGCCGAATATCGGTTGAAGGATTTTCATTTATTTATATCGTTTACGGGTAATTAAATAAAACGCACGTATGTTTTAACAGGTGTGACAGAAATGATGGCAGAAACGTTGGTATAACAATTGAAAATGGACACTTGTTACATACAGTTAAGTACCTAACGCCCCGTTGGTCTAGTGGTTTAAGTACCGGGTAATCTCGGGGTCCTGGGTTCGATTCCCGGGTCGAGCAAAAGTATGTTTTGAATTTTTGGAACATAGCTCGGGTTTGTGATCACCGCACCGCATTAGGCAAGCGTGGTGATTAAGCCTAATCCCATCATAGTAGCGATGACTTGATTTCTATGCCGGGATGGTATATGTATAGGCTGATACTTTACTTTTTCCTAATATTAAATTCATAAGAATGGCAATTCTTTACACACCGTTAATTTTTATCGTCTTAATCCCGAAGCCTTCATAATAAATTGGTTTCATGAATAAAGTCCCTTTAGCATAAAGTCACCGTCCCTATATACTGTCCCACTGCAGCGCGAAGGCCTCCATTATAGAAATCAAGCAGTGTTGCCAGATGACTGTCTAGCATTCCCCTCGAATGTTTCCCGCAATCCCCCCGAAATTCAGGTTTTGAAGAAAAAATCCCCCATAATTTAGGTTTTGCCAAAAAATACGTCACAAATGTGAAAATAAAAAAATCCTGTGATTTCAGCAATGGCGTCCATCAAACAAATCCTCATCGCATGCTTTTATTTCACATTTGTATCAGAGTAGAATTTTCTAGCATTTTTGGCTACGTGTGAAATATTGGAGGTGGTGATTTGTGGTAAGCAGGAAAACCAAGGTTGAGATCTTAGAATAATAACTCTATAGAAGGAGAGTCTCCATACTAGAGCTCTGTCAAAATGAGACACAAAAAATTCACGCAGCCTACTGCGCACCCGTACGACACTTTTGTAAATGTTGCTAGTGAAGGTACAGTTTTCCCCGAAAACTGGGAAATAAATCGGACGCCTCAATAGTGATTTCTAATGTGTCGTAAAATGTTGGTCAGTGTGGTATGAACAAGTAATGTAAAGTTTTTTGCGAGGACAGATCTAATAGATACGTTTACAAAAACTACGACATAAGCAATAGGTATTATAGTTTAACGTACTACTTCGGTGGTACATACCACACAACCTTCAGGCAAAATTAATAATATTGTTGGTTGGGGTAGGTAATGTTTTATGTGGTATAAATAGAAAATTATTAAACTGATATGAATAGAAGAGAACAAAAAGTATTTTTGTATAATAATTTATTTCGCGAACACTCGACATTGAAGTTGAATTATGAAATTTCATACATTCGTCAATACAAATACTTATATAATTCGACTTCAATGTCGAGCGCACGAGAAATGCCCCTCAGTCGACTGTATGTCGTCGGTACTTACATTAGGAAAATATTTTAGCAATAATTGTTTTATAAATTAATTAGCTGGATAAAAGTCAGGAAAAATGGGAAAATATTTTTCTCAATTGGGCAACACTGAACATTGAAAATAAACGTTTCTATTTTGAATGAAAAAATTACAAGATACAATGAAATATTGAAAGCTTTCCTGTGAAAAGTGATAATATTATTCTTATTCTCCCTTTAATTTCTATTGTGACACGATTTAACCGCACAAACCGTCATAATTATTTTTATTTCGGGAGACACATTCGGGTCGCTGTCACATTTGACACTAAGGAGCGAGAGGGTACCGATCGCCAATAAGGGTACCACCTACTAAGCTTTAAGCGAGCGGACGCATTAGGTTTCTATAGAGTTATTATTCTAAGGTTGAGATAATAAATAAAATATTTATCCTGAGCGACACATCGAACGAACGTGGCTTCGATCACAGACAACCCGAGAGCGCGCACCATAAACTATACAGAATACTTTTTCTAAGTTTACACTAAATAGGTTGCGTTTACCATTTTCCAACATGAAATTGATACAGTCATTCATTAAATTATACCGAACACTCAAAATGGATTCGGCAGTTTCGATGGCTAATTGTTCCTCAATTTATCCATTATAATTGCCATGTGGGAGAAGGCCTTTTCCTACAAATTTCCCCCCATGCTAGAATAATAACTCTATAGAAACCTAATGCGTCCGCATAATTCAAGCTTAGTGGGTGGTACCCTAATTGGCGAAGGGTACCACCGAGCTCCTTAGTGTCAAATGTCACAGCGACCCGAACGTGTCTCCCGAAATAAAAATAATTATGACGGTTTGTGCGGTTAAATCGTGTCACAATAGAAATTAAAGGGAGAATAAGAATAATATTATCACTTTTCACAGGTAAGCTTTGAATATTTCATTGTATCTTGTAATTTTTTCATACAAAATAGAAACGTTTATTTTCAATGTTCAGTGTTGCCCAATTGAGAAAAATATTTTCCCATTTTTTCTGACTTTTATCCAGCTAATTAATTTATAAAAACAATTATTGCTAAAATATTTTCCCTAATGTAAGTACCGACGGCATACAGTCGACTAAGGGGCATTTCTCGTGCGCTCGACCATTGAAGTCGAATTATATATTTAAATATATAATTCGACTTCAATGTCGAGCGCACGAGAAATGCCCCTTAGTCGACTGTATGCCGTCGGTACTTACATTAGGAAAAATATTTTAGCAATAATTGTTTTATAAATTAATTAGCTGGATAAAAGTCAGGAAAAATGGGAAAATATTTTTCTCAATTGGGCAACACTGAACATTGAAAATAAACGTTTCTATTTTGAATGAAAAAATTACAAGATACAATGAAATATTCAAAGCTTACCTGTGAAAAGTGATAATATTATTCTTATTCTCCCTTTAATTTCTATTGTGACACGATTTAACCGCACAAACCGTCATAATTATTTTTATTTCGGGAGACACGTTCGGGTCGCTGTGACATTTGACACTAAGGAGCTCGGTGGTACCCTTCGCCAATTAGGGTACCACCCACTAAGCTTGAATTATGCGGACGCATTAGGTTTCTATAGAGTTATTATTCTAAGCATGGGGGGAAATTTGTAGGAAAAGGCCTTCTCCCACATGGCAATTATAATGGATAAATTGAGGAACAAATTAGCCATCGAAACTGCAGAATCCATTTTGAGTGTTCGGTATAATTTAATGAATGACTGTATCAATTTCATGTTGGAAAATGGTAAACGCAACCTATTTAGTGTAAACTTAGAAAAAGTATTCTGTATAGTTTATGGTGCGCGCTCTCGGGTTGTCTGTGATCGAAGCCACGTTCGTTCGATGTGTCGCTCAGGATAAATATTTTATTTATTATCTCAACCTTAGAATAATAACTCTATAGAAACCTAATGCGTCCGCTCGCTTAAAGCTTAGTAGGTGGTACCCTTATTGGCGATCGGTACCCTCTCGCTCCTTAGTGTCAAATGTGACAGCGACCCGAATGTGTCTCCCGAAATAAAAATAATTATGACGGTTTGTGCGGTTAAATCGTGTCACAATAGAAATTAAAGGGAGAATAAGAATAATATTATCACTTTTCACAGGAAAGCTTTCAATATTTCATTGTATCTTGTAATTTTTTCATTCAAAATAGAAACGTTTATTTTCAATGTTCAGTGTTGCCCAATTGAGAAAAATATTTTCCCATTTTTCCTGACTTTTATCCAGCTAATTAATTTATAAAATAATTATTGCTAAAATATTTTCCTAATGTAAGTACCGACGACATACAGTCGACTGAGGGGCATTTCTCGTGCGCTCGACATTGAAATCGAATTATATAAGTATTTGTATTGACGAATGTATGAAATTTCATAATTCAACTTCAATGTCGAGTGTTCGCGAAATAAATTATACAAAAAATACTTTTTGTTCTCTTCTATTCATATCAGTTTAATAATTTTCTATTTATACCACATAAAACATTACCTACCCCAACCAACAATATTATTAATTTTGCCTGAAGGTTGTGTGGTATGTACCACCGAAGTAGTACGTTAAACTATAATACCTATTGCTTATGTCGTAGTTTTTGTAAACGTATCTATTAGATCTGTCTCGCAAAAAACTTTACATTACTTGTTCATACCACACTGACCAACATTTTACGACACATTAGAAATCACTATTGAGGCGTCCGATTTATTTCCCAGTTTTCGGGGAAACTGTACCTTCACTAGCAACATTTACAAAAGTGTCGTACGGTGCGCAGTAGGCTGCGTGAATTTTTTTGTGTCTCATTTTTGACAGAGCTCTAGTATGGAGACTCTCCTTCTATAGAGTTATTATTCTAAGATCTCAACCTTGGTTTTCCTGCTTACCACAAATCACCACCTCCAATATTTCACACGTAGCCAAAAATGCTAGAAAATTCTACTCTGATACAAATGTGAAATAAAAGCATGCGATGAGGATTTGTTTGATGGACGCCATTGCTGAAATCACAGGATTTTTTTTATTTTCACATTTGTGACGTATTTTTTGGCAAAACCTAAATTATGGGGGGATTTTTCTTCAAAACCTGAATTTCGGGGGGATTGCGGGAAACATTCGAGGGGAATGCTAGACAGTCATCTGGCAACACTGCTTGATTTCTATAATGGAGGCCTTCGCGCTGCAGTGGGACAGTATATAGGGACGGTGACTTTATGCTAAAGGGACTTTATTCATGAAACCAATTTTATTATGAAGGCTTCGGGATTAAGACGATAAAAAATTAACGGTGTGTAAAGAATTGCCATTCTTATGAATTTAATATTAGGAAAAAGTAAAGTATCAGCCTATACATATACCATCCCGGCATAGAAATCAAGTCATCGCTACTATGATGGGATTAGGCTTAATCACCACGCTTGCCTAATGCGGTGCGGTGATCACAAACCCGAGCTATGTTCCAAAAATTCAAAACATACTTTTGCTCGACCCGGGAATCGAACCCAGGACCCCGAGATTACCCGGTACTTAAACCACTAGACCAACGGGGCGTTAGGTACTTAACTGTATGTAACAAGTGTCCATTTTCAATTGTTATACCAACGTTTCTGCCATCATTTCTGTCACACCTGTTAAAACATACGTGCGTTTTATTTAATTACCCGTAAACGATATAAATAAATGAAAATCCTTCAACCGATATTCGGCTACACGGCGGCCAATCATCAGCCACGTATAGTCCGATGCAAGAAAGTGTAGTTATGACCTTGAGTGCGCAGAAACCAATTTTAATATAAAGTCTTCTTTTTTACAAGTGCGCAAAATAACGGTCATCGCTATACTTTCGTGCCTCCAGCGTTTCGTGCAGGATATATTATAGTGCTCAAGTGTGTGCGCAAACACAGGTGCACTCTCTGTTCCCTCACCCTCTTAATTCGATGGGACACCAGTGTGACACGACCGAAGTGAGATCGAGCGCTGGACCAACAACGACTTAACGTACTTACGAGTTGTATGACTTTAAATATCGCATTATTTTTTTTATACAAAGACGGTCACGTGACAGTCATTATTAGGGGAGTCGAAAAAAAGTCTATGAATTTCGAAAAGTCATAGAACAATTTGTTTAGATTGGTTGATAGAACACGTGGTTAAGGCTGCTTTTCCACCAGAGCTGTGCGAGTCAAATGTGTCGTACGATGAAGTGTAGCGAACACATTCCTCGCTTGTTTTGTATGTTGTAGACCTGGTTTGGTCTGGTCACAGACCAAACCAGGTCTGCTCAGAGGCTCCAGAACTGAGCTGAGAACTGAGCTGAACGAGGCTGGGAAAATAAAGTGATTCTATGGGTGGGTTTTTTCCTCGCTCACCGCTTATACTCTGATTCATAATCATGTAAAGTAAACTGACATATGAAAATGACAAGTTTCTTTGCATTTTGACATTTTGCATGTGTCAAATTGAGTGATAATGTATAGGGATGACACATTGACATCTGTCAGTTTACTTTACATGATTATGAATCAGAGTATAGCTACCTCGCACAGCTCTGGTGGAAAGCAGCCTTAAGGAATGTAAATGTTTACATTTACGCCCAAAACTAAATTATTATTATAAATATTTCTGCTCAAAAAATTGCTTGAATTATTAGATAATTGTTGTAACTTACCAGGCATGGAAAGAAACATATTTCTTTGGAACATACATTTCAAGTCTCACACCATTGTTTTCTTCTACTATCAGGTCTTGCCCGCATACATATCTACCAGCTTTAATATTGTTTTTAAAAACTGATATTTGTAGTTTATCTGTGTCCATTGCTAAGTAGAATAGAGAGAGGAGAAAAATAAAAAAATAAATTCACAGCTTAAGGCGAAGGGTACGGCACTCTAGCGCCGCCAATTGATTTAAATCTATAGCTACTAAGCCGGATCTATTATAACCTATCACTGCACCCCAGCCCCATGGCCAACACTTTTTGAATAACTATGCACAACTTTTTGGCCCGTTTATGTATTAGAAATATTGTTTAACGCCAAAAGTGGCCACTTTTGGCGTTAAACAAATTTCGAGTTGTAGTCAATTTTTGAAAGTTGTGCACAGTTATTCAATAAATAGTATAAGTGTTTGCCGAGAGGCTGGGGTTCAGTGATAGGTTATAATAGATCCGACTTAGTAGCTATAAATTTAAATCAATTGGAGGCGCTAGAGTGCCGTACCCTTCGTCTTAAGGGGCTACACAAATGAAACTAGCGCCACCAACCTACTCTCGGCGTCAAAAAAATCTCACATCTGCGTAGTTTTCATACTAACGCGCTCATATCACAGCTTCGTATATTAAAAAGTAAAACATTTTATTACAATATTTTTAAGGTAATATTACCAATATATGCTCGTCTTTTAATCCAACATTTTCATCATCCAATGGAATTTACTTGATTCGTCCAAAGAAATTAAAAAGTAAATCAGTTTTTCAGCTCCATAGAACATTGTATGGGACAAGAACATTGATTTACTTTTTTATGTTTTTGGGAAAATTAGGAAGTTTTCACGACTAATTAAGAAGCATGATTAACAGACGAGCATATAAAAACCATGTTACGTAAAAAATATTGCAATCAAATGTTTTACTTTTTTATATACGAAGCCGTGATATGAGCGCGTTAGTATGAAAACTACGCAGATGTGCGATTTTTTTGACGCCGAGTGTATTTACACTGATTGTGGCGAAAATATGATATTTTTGAACAATAATGTCAATTAAATTGCTAAAAGTGGCCGTTTTTAGCAATTATTAACATTGTTGTTACTTGTCGCGTGTTTTATATATTGTATTGCATCTTGAAAAATTCAATTTAGTTTTATCTAAGTCTGTAATGTTTTGCTTTCTTAAAAAATATCGTATTTTCGCCACAATCAGTGTAAATAGGGTGGCGGCGCTAGTTTCATTCGTATAGCCCCTTAACTGTCGTGTCTTAGCATCAGCATTTTCATCTACATACAACTTTTTAGGGTTCCGTAGTCTACTAGGAACCCTTATAATTTCGTCATGTCTGTCCGTCTGTCTGTTCTCCGCCGTTTCTGCAGCGATTGCCACGAAAATCGGTGGAGAGATGTATAATAATCCAAAAATCGGTTTTTCAAATTATCGAAAAATAATTATTTTTCGTGTGCGTGTACGTGTACGATACGCTCTTGGCTGGTTTTAAGTGTCTTCGAAAATTTCAAACATTATGATTCTAATTTTAATAACTTGGACGTTGATAAAAACTTACCTCCAAAACACCCTTGAATAACATAAAAAACTATACAAATTATGAAATATAACTGCATTTTAGACGGATTTAATGTCTCTTACACGATTACTTGTACAGGAATATTACAGGATAAAATATAACATAGGTATTTTAATTGCGTTAAGGATACTCGATTGCAGTACTATGTCTGTGATTTTTCAAAGAAATAGGACAGAATAACAATCATAATTATTCACCACTAGCGGCCGCCCGCGACTTCGTCCGCGTGGAAAAGTAACTTTTTACCCCCCTTGTAACCCCTTACAATCCCCTTTTAGCAATAAAAAGTTGCCTATGTCCTTTCTCAGGGTGTAGATCATCTGTATACCAAATTTAATTTAAATCCGTTCAGTAGTTTTGGCGTGAAAGAGTAACAGACAGACAGACAGACAGACAGAGTTACTTTCGCATTTATAATATTAGTAAGTATTAGAAAGTATGGATTTCAGCCAAACGTCCACTGCTGGACATAGGCCTCTCCCAATGTTCTCCACACAGATCGGCCCTGTGCCACCCGCGTCCAAGGGACTCCCGCGACCCTCACTAGATCGTCGGTCCACCTTGTGGGGGCCACGGCTGCGACTTCCTGTACGCGGCCTCCACTCACAAGTGAATACATATATGAATAAACTAGCTTTTGGCCGCGGCTTCGCTCACCCCCCCCCCCCCACTTCCCTAAAATGGGGGGTTATAAAGGGGCAAAAGGTAGCCTATGTTACTCTCCATCCCTTCAACGATCTCCACTTAAAAATCTCGTCAATCCGTCGCACCGTTTTGACGTGAGAGAAAGACATACATACAGACAGACAGACACACTTTCCCATTAATATTAGTACGGATAGATATTTCGCAGCTGGATCGTCATTCAAGTCAAGTCAAAATATCTTTATTCTAACAGACATAGTTTCCTGATTTACGGATACGATACCAAACACTCAGTACTTAATACGTCGGCATACCTAAAAGTTACACTATTTTATTAAAATATTTAAAAATACGTATATAATTTAAATAAAAAATAATATATATCTTGATACATAAGATATACTAAAAAATAAATAGACATAATTCGATTCTACCACCGGTATCGGAAAGTTGATTCTGACGAGAAGATCCGGCAAGAAACTCGCCAGTTACTCTTTTTAATCGCCAAAATGTTTATTACAATATTTCCCTCATACCACCTCCTACAGTCCAATACTCAAGATGAATAAAATTGTTAAAAAGCTAAGAATGAGGTAAATCGGAGCAGACCAGTCCCCAGAGGCGGCACCTGTACCCAAGTATGACGTATGTGTCAGCCATCATTTCACTCAACCATATCAGAGGGAATGTAATGACCCGCCACATAGCGCCACCACCTCAGGAACATTTGAGCGAGCATGACCATTCCAATTCTCCTCATTAGTTAAAAAAATAGTATGTACTTAATCAAATACTAATAAACTGTAGGACAATAACAGGTTGATAGTATCTTGTCAATTATTAATCATTAATAGTAAATGTACTCATTTTACGGCGGATTATACAATCCGGCTGCGACAGATACAGCCTTTATGTGCCTATACTCTAAAATGGAATTCAAGACCAAACAATTTACGACAGATACCTCACTGTCAAATCTGTTAGTCACTTATGTCATTTTTAAGTGACGTTTTTAGGTTTCGCCAACCTTCTTGGCATTATTTTTCTTATTTTGCGGACTAAACTGTCAAGTTTCCATACATTGTTAAAATGTTGTAGGTAGATACCAAATGTTATTAGCACCTGAAGTGTTACAAGCGCAATACCATCTTTCTAAACTAAAATTACGGATGGATAGGTTTTTATTAAAGGGTCTTGTATTTACGTGAAAAAAGTATATAAAATTATTATTTTTTAATTATAGAATCAAAATTACCAATAAATAAATTACATCAGCGAGTGTTTTTAGAAAAAAGGGGTAGGTATACTATGGTACGATCATTTTATTGCAGTAGCAACATTGTAGTAGTTTTTTTGGTCTTGAATTCCAGTTTTGGGTACAGTATATTAACATGTTAGCATGGCTACCTTAGTCGGTCTGTAAAGGAAATTACCTTAACTGACTCATGATGAACTACAAAACACGTTCCGTAATTAGGCAAACAATTTAACTGTCTGGCCGGATGGCGCATTTGGTAGTGACACTGCATTATACGCCAAAGGTTCGATCCCCAAACAACCGTTTCTTCTGTGTGAGTAATGGTCGCCCAGGGCATAATATTGGGCACAACTATCATGCCCTCCGCGTCCGGGGTGGTTAACTATTACGCCGCCCAGGGCGGAAAAATATCATGCCGCGTGGGGCGGAGAACAACCATGCCGCGTGGGGCGGAGAACAACCATGCCGCGTGGGGCGGAAAACAACGTAACCACCCGGGGTGGAACAACATCATGCCGCAAATACAAATACAAATGATTTATTTGTAAAACATAGGTAGATTACAGATGTTGTTGGAGAGTATTGTGTCACTATGCCTTGTCTTTCAATGACGTACAAATTATAAATTTCAAGATAACATAATTATTACAATGTCAAAGGAAATATAGTAAATGATGTCATAGCTAGTTAGTGCAGTAGGTAGTGCACAGGGCAAAAATCAATCTTGCCGCCCGGGGCGGGAGACTATCATGCCACCCAGGGCACTAGACTATCATGCCGCCCGGGGCGGGTGGCTGTCATGGCGCCCGGGGTCGGAGACTATCATACGCAGCAGATGACTCAGCAGAGCATACGCTCGCGGTATGTCCCGCTTGGGTGGTGGAACGTGCAAATCTCTGCACCACTATCGGAGTGGACCTATCTCTGAAGACTGTAGTGCGCACTATGGTCGGGTGCAGGGCTGCCTGGGAGTCGCTTTCCTCTTTTTGCGAGAGTGTCATGCTCCAAAAAGAGGAAGCCGAGCGCGAACGTGAGCGTCTAAATCCCCCACGTCGGAGGAGGCGTCGTAGGGGCGGTTCTGACGGTGTTACGTAGGGGGGCCGCTCTGTGCCCTGTGGCTAGGGGCGTTAAGAATACTGCCAAGGTATTCCCGGCCTGTCGTAAGAGGCGACTAAACGGGCTTCGGAGTACCAGGGCATACCCACTCCGCGAGGGAAAAAATCCTACTGGGTGTCCTGGTAGGTCGCGCATTTGGGAAGGGCTGCATTGCGCCAAACAATTTGGCTCAAAGTGGCGAGCGCGATCTGCGGTACGGTCCAGTCCCGGCTGTGGGGTATCCGACCGCGATTGCGCTGAGATGGACACCCCAGGGGTTTTGGTTAGGGTTAGAGCCCCACACACACCGCCTTGTCCCCCACATGTGGTAAGGTAAAGGCCATGATGGTTTCCCCTGAAAAAAAAATAAAAGTGTCGGAGACTATCTACCATGCCGACTGGTGTTTCGCCTTCACTTTGTTTCGGGACATTAGTACCACTTTGTAGCAATAGATGGCGCTGGGCGTCGATTGCATCACGCTAGTTTTCGCCTTCTCGGTTTGTTTGTACAATACCTACATATATCACGGTAAAATCCGAACCGTCCATCAATTTCCTATTTTATTTAAACGTTACAAGGTTTATTTTTCAAAAAAGTTAGGTTAGAAATGGTGACTTCATATCAGCTGGCATGGGGACTACGGTGCGGCGACCTCCTCGTGTGGCCTCCCCGGTAGTATTTTCTTTCTGTTTGGAACTGCTACCGGAGGGGTCCTGGTGTCCCTGGGCAACGACGGGTAGCAATTGGCGTATCGCCATATTGCTACCCGACGGCTGACAGCTGCACTCTGAGGCCCAGCTCTGTCTGGGCCGGGGCCCTGTCCGGCGCCCTGTGAGGATCTCCTCCACTTTGGGCGCACCTTGACGTGGGCCCCACCGAGTGGGGCGCCTTCGGGCGCCACCCCCCACATCTTTTGTGGGGGTCTTTAGTTGCTGGTCTGCGCTGCGTCCCACAGCCAGTGGGATGCGGCAAAGGCCGGCTAACCCCACCTCTCCGCCCAGCGACCGACTGCGCAATCCTGCGTAGCCGGCCGTGGGGCTTTGTCGGAGGGCAGTGGGAGCTGCTCTGGGGGCTTTAAGCCCCGGGAGTCGGAAAGAGGCCGTACTGGCGTGCCTTGCTGTCCATGGGTGGGTCTGCGGTGATGAGGTTCGTCCTATTTCCCGCTTTCCCACCCCGAGCCTGGATTTGCCGGGAAAAGTCGCAGAGTGTTTAGTGGGTATGCCCTTGAACGGCCTCTGATTAGCAGAGGCCCAATCCAGGGGAGAGCCCCACACTACCTGGTCGTCTCCCAGCGGCCGGGTGTGCATAAGGCGGCATTCACTCTGCGTGAACAAAAAAAAAAATATCAGTTGGCATGCTGTAGGGTTACCAATTCAAAAATAACCTCCTGCACGTGGCCTCCACTCAAGGACCTTTCCACCCCAACGGCCATTTGTTCTCCTTTCAATGTGCCCTGCCTATTGCCACTTGAGTCACGCAAGGAGGAGATTCCGAGCACAGCCCTCTCCATTGCCCTCTGAGTGACTTTGAGCTCTCATAAACGACCCATTGTAGGCGGCCACGTTTCGTTCCGTATGTCATCACTGGCAACACACACGCATTAAGGCTTGTACATGCGCCAACGGCCTTGAGCATAGAGAGTACTCGCGCCCGCGTATATCAAAAAACAGAATATTATTAATTAAAAAATTATAAAGCCAAGAAACAAGAATTCCTCGTCAGGGATTGTAGTGTACATTGTATTGTATTATATATAAAAAATCAGTCATCTGTACTGTTTAGTTTCGTAGTTTATCCATATTTTGCATAAAATCGATGTTTACGTTATATTTTTTTCCTAATGAACTATAAACATTGAATAAAAATCCTCGTCAGAAATTCATGATCGAAATCCAGTCTATAACATGTATTTTTTTTAGGTATCGTTCTTAACGATTTACCGAGTTTAAACATACACAAAAGTGCCCAATCCGCGCATGTACAAGCCTTAAAGACTCGTCTTCAGACACTGTGGTCAATGGTAAATGTAAATTGGCCGAAAATATGCTGCGTAGCTTCCCGAACGCTGCCCAGCCAAATTGGATTCGCCGATCGACCTCTTTATGGAAGTTGAACTGACCAAGCTTTTGCCAAGCACTTTTTGTCTGAGGTAGATGATCATCATCATCATCATCAGCAACCCACGTTCGTCCACTGCTGGACATAGGTCTCCCCTAATGCACGCCACCGCTCCCGATTTTCGGCCACTCTCATCCAGCCCACTCCAGCCAGCCTTCGAATGTCGTCATCCCATATGTCCCATATGTCGTCGTCTCATGACTGGGATACCGACCTATTCGCCGACGGCTTCCGGCAGCTTTGTCGCAAAGCTCTTTTGTTCATTAACCGGAACATCTGACATGTAATTTATTTATAATTTGCTTTGTATAATTATTTCTGTGATTTGACTGTGAATGTTTTTGATATGATTGTAGATATTTATTTTCGTTTTATTAATTTATTGACATGTTATTGTAATTTTTAATTTTATAAGCATTTTACTATAATTTTTGACTATGCCTGTTTTGCCACTAGCATTCTGACAATTTGGTGTATACTGTAAGTCAGCATGTACAATTGAATTAAATAAATAAATAAATAAAATAAATCCCATCTTGTAGCAGGGCGTCCAACACTACGTTTGCCGAGTCGCGGTCTCCACTCAAGGACCTTATGGCGGCTAATGTGACCAGCCCACTGCCACTTCAGTTTGCTAATTCGGTGGGCTATGTCGGTGACTCTGGTTCTCTGTCGGATTACATCATTTCTGATGCGGTCCTTCAAAGATACTCCGAGCATAGCCCTATAGGTAGATGATATTCATATACAACTTCCAGTGAAGAGCTTCCAACTTTTACAGGAGTACGAAGTGAGAGTTCAACATACATTTCGTCTTGTTTATGTTCATACTTACTTAGATTAAATTTGATTTAACGTCATAAGGCCCTGGCAACCTTTCTTCTTTTATGCGTTTCCACCATTTTCATTAATCTTAAAATGTCTACGCAAAATAATCAATGATGATGCAACTGGTATCATGGTTGTACCATATTGGCCTAGTCAACCATGGTATCCTCTTTTTTTGTCTCTTTCCCAAAGTCAGCTTATTTATTTTGATCCGAGCTCTTCATTACTTTTGTCCCCTTTCAGGACTCCGCACCCACTTTGGAAGCGCCTTATCCTGGTATCGTCGCTGTTATCGAGCAAGTGTATACAAGACAATCAGTACCCCTTAGCGCAATTAAAATTATAATTTCTTCATTGGCCGATAGCTCTTTAAAACAATATAATGTCGTATTAAGAAAATGGTGGCAATTCTGTATTCAAAAACATGTAAATATTTTTTTTGATTGTAATATTTCGAATGTTCTGGAATTTTTAGCTGCACAATATCAATCTGGTGCAAACTACTCAACTTTGAACACCTGTCGAGCTGCACTTGCGTTAGTATTGGGTAAAAGTGTTAGCCAAGATGATAGAATCACCAGATTCATGAAAGGAGTTTATAGAACCAAACCTTATTTCCCGAGATATGAATCCACATGGGATCCAAACGTTGTACTCGATCATCTTGCCAATTTTTACCCAAACGAGACTCAGACATTAAACTCACTCTCAAAAAAGCTGGTAGCTCTCCTCGCGTTGTCAACTGGACAACGTGTGCAGACGCTATCGCTGATACGTTTATCCAATATTAAAATAAGTAGCTCAAGAATAGAAATTACTATCTGTGACTTGATTAAAACTTCGGCGCCAAACAGACCTCAACCTGTTTTGAGTATACCCTTCTTTCCCAATAGGGAACAAATTTGTCCTGCGAAAACATTGTCCTCGTATATTGCTGCTACAGAAAATTTTAGGAGCCTGCCGTTCACAGAAAAACTTATTCTAACAACTAAGAAACCCGTCCACAATGCCAGTGCCGCAACTATAAACAGATGGATTAAAACAGTTTTATCGGAAAGTGGAATTGATACTAATATTTTTACAGCACATAGTACACGTCATGCTTCAACTTCGGCGGCCAGGCGAAACGGAGTATCCATTGACGTTATCAAGCGAACCGCAGGTTGGTCAGGAAATTCTTTAATGTTTGCAAAGTTTTATAATCGTCCTATAACACCTGTCGAAGACAATGCTTTTGCAGAGGCAATAATACATAATCCAGATAGTTAACATGACAATCAATTTGGTCCTAATATGTATGATTAGAAACTCATTTATATGTATTGTTTACATAAAAATAATAATTTAAATATGTATGTACATAATACGTAATAAGAGATAAGAAGTTAAAATTGCATAATATTGCTACTTATATTTTGTTATAATAAGAGATAAGAAGTTGGTTTTCTACAGCTTGTATTAAAATCAAAGAAATAAAAGTTGATCATACAGTTCAATATTTTATTATGTTCTTTCCAATTTCATATACAATCTCGTTTGTTTAAACGCTAAACATCTACATAGTTATTATTATAAATCTCTTCGGATGTAACGTCGCAGGTATAATTAATGGTTAAACGAACTTACCTTAAGTGATGTTCGACCATAATTATACTAGACGTTACATCCGAAGAGATTTATAGTCCCACCCAACCCTAAACTGAATCCCGAATCAAAAACGAAACGAGATAAATAATGCTGAAAAATGAAGCTTAGCGGGAGGGGCGCTAGATGGCGCGAGTAGTAGTATCATTCAGTAATGCATTTATTTTTATTTTGTTAATTTATTTGTTATTTACACAGATCTTAAAATATGTGACGCCTAGTACATTGAGAAGTGAAACTACATAGTTATTATTATAAATCTCTTCGGATGTAACGTCTAGTATAATTATGGTCGAACATCACTTAAGGTAAGTTCGTTTAACCATTAATTGTGTTTTGATGACCGTCATTCATTTGGTTTTTTTTCTTCTGTTTTTTTCTGTTTCCTTCACTCATTTTACAAAATGGAAAACTTAAAACAACCCACAGAGATAAGTAAAAAACATAAATTCATTAATGTAAAGTATACATTAATGAATTTATGTTTTTTATCTCTGTGGGTATCTTATTAAAAGTTGGGATATTCATCCCTTTGTTTTTACTGATATGGTTACCTTAGCTAGCAATATTAAGTATATTACCTTACTGATTCATCATTCTTATGTAGGTATGGCCAGCACATCAAGTTACTACAATCTGTCAAATTTCCTCAGTTGATATTGAACCAAACACGTTTGACATAAAAGTGTGGTTCGATTGAAGAAATTTGACAGATTGTTAACTTGATGTGCTGGCCACCGTACATTGACAAATATAATTTAAAATATATTAGGATAGGTGCTTCAAAAAAAAACATTTTTATGGTGATAGATAATCGCAATGTACCGTTTTATCAATAGTGGCAACTAGCCTATTAAAAGGTTCTTACGAAAAATTGAGACAATATCACATACATTGTCCTGGTCCCAAACTAAGGTTTTCCCTTGTACTAAGGAAACCAGAAACAACGAAGGAACTACAAACGCCCAGACCCAACACAAATATCTGTTTCATCAACAAACATTTGTGTTGGTGCGGGAATCGAACCCGCGACCCTTGCGTCTCAACCGGCGTTCAAACCATTTGCGCCAAATGGGTCGTCGTCGTGATGGAGGGAGGTCTACAAAATTGTTCTTATTTTTTAGGGGTCTTGGAAGCAAACCAAACATTAGGTTGAATATCACTTTAGGAAATTTGACAGGTAACATGATGTGTGACTACACCTATAATCTAAATACTTAACCTTTCTCTGATGTTATTTTACTTTTTATATGTATGTGTATAATGCAGCAGTATGCCTAAACCGGAACTCTGAAATTCGACGCAGGACAAAAGTCTACGATGTTGGATTAAGAGTGATGGAACTCAAGTGGAATTGGGCAGGACACCTAGCCAGGCGAGGTGATGGCAGGTGGAGTAAGCTCCTTACCGAATGGTGCCCTAGAATGGGCAAACGAAATCCTGGTCGTCCAGCAGCACGATGGGTCGATGATATCACCAAAATAGGAGGTCCTGCTTGGATGCGAGCGGCTCAGGACCGGGAACTTTGGCGGATAAGAAAGGAGGCCTATACTCAACAGTGGGTACTACCGGGCTGATGATGATGATGATGATGCCTAAACGAGTTATCTGCACAGGGTATACTTATCTGTGAACATTTACATCCCGTTAACCACGTGTTCTACCAACCATTCCGAACAATATTTGTTCTATGACTGTCGAAAATTCGCATAAGAAAATTTCATCTTTCCATACAAAGTCGGTCACGTGACTTGGTCATTTTGTACGCGAGTCGAAAAAATTTGGATGAATTTCGAAAAGTTGTTGAACAAATGTTGGTCAGAATGGTTAATCGAACACGTGGTTAAAGGGATGTAAATGTTTACAGATACACCTTGTACGTACAGCCACACATCAAAGTTACAAAACTGACAATTTTTTTCAATCGACTCTCATCTTACTGTCATACACATTAGGTTGAATATCAATTGAGGAAATTTGACAGGTTGTGGTAACCTGATGTGTGGCTGACTGTACATCGAAGTGGAGGGGGAGAAGGGTGAGGAGTTCTCATGCAGTTCAGTCAAGTTCAAAAATATGTATCTTTAGGACCTTGTCACAGTACATATTATTATGTATAAGAAAACGACTTCCACTTTCTTATTAATATGTATTGTGACAAGGTCCTAAAGTGTATACATATTTTTGAACTCGACTGTACATCGCCCCTAATTTTTGGACCGCAACAGATTGCACTGTAAATAGAGCTGCGTAGTTAGTCGTCCCGTTCTTGGCGGGACAATATAGCGGGACAGGAGTCCCGATTTTCTTGGGATTTGAAATGGTGGACTTTTTATGTGAGTAAAGTAAATGTAATGACTAACTGTCGCGCTCAGAGATGTCATTTAACCTTAATGCTCACTATCATAATTATGGATAGTCTATTATTGTCTTTTCTATATCTACTTCTATACTATTTATAAAGAGCTAACTTCTATGGACAACGACCAGGCTTATAGGTAAACCGAAAACCCGAAACGCTAGCGCGACGTAATCGACGCCCAACGCCATCTATTGGTTAATTTATGAACTACGGTCCCGATGCGAAGTGAGGGCGGGCCACTAGTGTTAAAATAAAGGTCAATATTTTGCCTTAAGTGACAATTAAGGTTTAATTAACGTATCCGAGTACGGCAGTCACGTCATTCTCGTTAGGTCCCGCTTTAGGCTAACAAAATCCCGAAAACTCAAAAAAAAAAACTGCCAGTGTTAACTTGTGTATTCTTGTTTATTTTGTGACAATTGTCAAATTAGATGTCGTAAAATACAAGTTTTGAGCTTCACTACAAGCGAATATCTTATTATAATCGCATTATCTTCTATTTATATAATATTTACTAAGCGTTTTTATCCTAATTAGAACTAATGTTTTCAGGTCTGATGTGTTTCATGTGTCAAGAAAGTCGAGAAAACGGTTGGCAATTAAATAAGTTCACACAACATCTCGTAAATTGACCTGACTCCGTACTAAGTAGCTTAAGCACTTGTGTTACAGATATCAGACAACAGAGGATCACAAATACTTAAATACATATATTACACTCAGACACTGAACAAACACAAGTTCAGAACACGAATGTTTGTCCAGCCGGGCTAAGATGCGCACCGCGACAAAATTTTGTCGACTCTCGTTCGCGAGAGCGTATCTTTCTATCCCGCTCCTCGCCCTGTCAGGTGAGCGAGAAGCAACTAGCGCTGACGCAATACGAGTGTCGACAAAATTATCTCGTGGTGCGCATCTTAGCCCGGCAGGTTGGGGTAACACCTTTGACGTATCAGGTAGGGTCACTACCAAATGCGCCATCCGGCCAGTCTTCGTCCCAGATTTTCAAGTTTTTTGTGCTGGTCACATTTCTAACATATATTTTTGTGATAATATTTACCAAACTCTACAAAATATTGGTTAGGCTAGAACAGAACCAGCAAAAAAATATAAAATAATTATAAAACTAACTTATGACATCACTACGCCTAATATTGCAAAATATGCTGACCATTGTATTTTTCCCTAACACCATTTCTGTATTACCATGTTTTAAAGAAATAAACTATTCTGATTCTAAAAAAAAAAATTGAAATTCTGGGACTAGCTTTTTTGGGACGAATCGCCCCCAAGCCTTTTTGAGGGCGGTTCCAATGACATATCAAATAGTCATATCGAAAAAAAAAATATTTTGTGGAAAAACGAGACATAAAGCTGTCCGTTTTGGCCCCAATTTTCGATATGACGTCCCTACGCAATGGGACGAATGACCGAAATACGGGACGTATGGTTACTATTACGTTAGCGACAGTGGCTCCATCCCCTATTTTCACGACTTTATTGACAAATCATAAATGTAGGCCAATTTCTTTGGATACAAATAGTTTTTTAAATTTTCGCGTTGCATTACAACCATAAAATATTAAAACGGGCCAAAAAGTGTTGTGATTGTGTTTTTTTTATATTAGGCAAACGAGCAAGCGGGTCACCTGATGGTAAGTGATCACCGCCGCCCATGGACATCAGCTACACCAGAAGGAGTGCGGATGCGTTGCGTGCCTTTTAGGTAGGTATAGGCTTGTTTCTTGAAGATTTGAATGCCTACCGGTTCGGAAATACCGCTGCGGGAAGTTGATTCCACAATAAGGAGGTGCGTGGCAGAAGCCAAATAAAATTTTATTCTATTCTATTATAAAAATGGGAACGATAAAATCATCCCAACTACGCTGGCTCTGGACACGTGGAGAGATTGGGACAGGATCGAGTGGCCAAGAGAGCTTATCTGGGACAACCAACGGGACACCCTCCTGTGGGGCGTCCGAGATATCGCTGGAGGGACGAAGTCGCCAACGACCTTACAGCACTAAATGACATGATTGGAATGGGGTTTTTGCGAATGAACAATCTGCTAGGCGTTACGTTGACGTCGGGTCCAACAACGAGTGGATTGGTTCCATTTTGACGTATCTTGTCATAATTACGAAGTTACGTACAAAACGACCAATGTCTATCGGATTTTGCATTTTCAAACACCCTCATTGGCACAGGACCGAACAAAATGGCGAACTTTGGCTTCGGAAGCCAAGACCCACCTTGGATCGCTGAGCCAAGGTATTAAAATCTAAATAAAATAGTAAAAATGTGTTCGTGACTGAAGAGACAGTAAGTACGGTGGCCTGCACATCAAGTTACTACAATCTGTCAAATTTCTTCAATCGAACCTCACTTTTATGTCAAACGTGTTTGGTTCAATATCAACTGAGGAAATTTGACAGATTGTAGTAACTTGATGTGCTGGCCACTGTACAATACAATGTACACAGACAGCCACACATCAAGTTACCTCAATCTGTCAAATTTCCTCAATCGATATTGAACTTAATGGATTTGACAGTAGGATGACAATCCAATGAAGAAAGATAGTTTTGTAGGTATACTTTGATGTGTGGCTGTACGTATAATAAATGTCGCGTTAAGTTCCCGTTTTAATATTTTATAGTTCCTTTTAATACTATTAAAACTTACATGATGTACTTAAAATTATTATTTATCACTAATACAATGGCTTGTGTTCAATACATTAATCTTACTAATAGGCACTTATTGTGAAATAGCATAACAAAAAAAAAACTATTATTTTAACATTTTACGAAAATACTGTAGTGGCAGCCCTAACTTGCATCGTATAATGCGTCAAGAAAATCATGACAACTATTTTTTTAAGACATAGAAAGGCAAACGAGCAAGCGGGTCACCTGATGGTAAGTGATCACCGCCGCCCATGGACATCAGCTACACCAGAAGGAATGCGGATGCGTTGCCGGCCTTTTAGGAACTAACGGAGATAACCAGTGGGGTTGCCATACTCTATGACGTAAGCGACAGTGGCGCCATCAATTAATTTCATGACTTTATTGACACTTTATTAACACTGAAGTTGCAGAAACAATATTTTTAAAGATACATTTTTAATTGTCAGTAAATCGGTCATAACTTGATACCACAAAATAATTACACACAGAAAGTAGGCTGCCCACTAAGAGCTAAAAACGTGTCATGTACACACGCATGCGCACTAACGGGGAAATACGCCTTTTCGACCACATTAATCCTAGCCTATGACATAAGATTGTCGAACTGTCGAGGTCTGTGGTAGAGGCCGCGCGCTTATGTACTCATGCCGGGCAACAACCCTAGCATAATGTCAACGAACTCTTCTAAATTCAAAATCAGGCTGAGTCTACCTTCTGTGTGTAATTATTTTGTGTTGATACTATCGATACCGATTATACAATCGATTATTTGACAACACTATTTAGAAAGCAAAGGTGATGGAGCTAGTTTGAAAATCAATTGAAACATTTATGTTACATAATTTTCAATATTTGCGCGTTTTATACATAATACAAAACATACTTTTTATAATAATATATTCTGTGTTTCAATTACGCAGTATTTTAGTGTTCTAACGAGGAAAGTAACCAAATATGGAATTATTACCCAAAACTGGAATTCAAGACCAAAAAATCTACTACAATGTTGCTACTGCAATAAAATGATCGCACCATAGTATACCCCTTTTTTCTAAAAACACTCGCTGACTGTAATTCATTTATTGGTAATTGTGATCTCTATAATTTAAAAAAATATTTTATTAACTGTTTTTCATTTAAATACAAGGCACTTTAAAAAACTTAACCATCCGTAATTTTAGTTTTCAAAGATGGTATTGCGCTTGTAACACCTCAGGTGTTAATAACATTTGGTATCTACCCACAACATTTTAACAATGTATGGAAACTTGACAGTTTAGTCTGCATAATAAGAAAAAGAATGCCAAAAAGGTTTGCGAAACCTGAAAACGTCACTTGAAATGGACATAAGTGACATTACCAGATTTGACAGTGACGTATCTGTCGTAGATTTTTTGGTCTTGAATTACAGTTTGGAGTATAGTTTATTTATAGTTAACTGCAGTTATTGGTAGGATTTTACAATTTTTTAAAATTCGTTAAATTTCGTTAAATATATAATTTTGTTGATTGATAGTTCCGATAATTTAACGTATTACCGAGTTAATACACAACTATTATAAACATTTACTCGTATTTGAATCAACTTTTAAGGTAAATTCTACAGAGCACAACTCAGTAGTTACTCTTTTCAAATTTGCAATCATAACAATTCGTAAAGAAATAAATATAGCTTACTGATTCATGACTGCCAATGGTAATCCATATTTGGAAACTTTCCTTATTTGGTGTAACTATCTTATAATGTGCCTTTACCTATTAAAGTTAATTAAAATTAAACTTAGTTCATTTACTAACCGTGGGGTGTTTCAATGGTCTTATTTGTTTTAATTTCGTCGATTGACCATCAAATTTGATATCCACATCACAATCGCTTAAAGGATGCGATATTAAGGAAATTGAATCATGTTTTTCACTATCGTTTGGACTTAGTGGAGTGACAAATCCACTGTCATCTTTAGCGTCTATTTTAGTAGGTTTCAAATTCAATGACATGCTTTTTCTTCCTTGAAATATGTTAATGTCAGTCTAAATAAGATTTGGGCTCGATTTTTTCATCTAACTTTTTCAGATTCTCGTCAAAATCATGTTTCAATTGTTGCTCGAACAACCTTTCTTGGCGAATCTGCTCGTGTGTACTTGCGAAGTATCCAGCATTCTTCTTACCTAATTCTTTCAAATTCTCTTTCAGTATATCCCCACGGATGCTGTCAGCTCTTCTGTAATCCTCATGCTTCTCTTCTAAGACTTTTAAAGGATAATTCTTCAAATTGTTAGCAATAAGACCAGAGTGTACAGATTGTGACTTCTTCATGACGAATTTTCTGTCACTCTCTGGAGTATTTCTGTCTTTATTCATTGCATTTAGTACTTCTTCTTTCGTTATTTTGGAGAACAAATTTGGAGCTGACACTCCGGTTTTGAAAACCTTTCTATTATCTTCGTCTTCTTCGTTTGAAGTGAATTTGGATGAGAAAGAGGATATTTTTGAGCCAAATGATAGTCTCTTGCAATGGGTCTGTACTATCCGCTTCACTTCTACTGGCATGTCTTGTCTATGGGCGGAAATGTACCGGCTGAGTAGGATTAGTTGTTGTTCCATCGCTTTGGTCTGGGATTCGAGGCGTGCTTGGGATTTCTGGTAGTTTGTTATGGCGTCCATGGCAGACTGCAAAAAAAAGAAATATAATTAGACTTACGGTTTCACACCTAAACTTCGTCCTCTGAAACTCAGCCGACTGTCTGCTGATGTCTACATTATCTATCATCACGTCTTAACGTCGTAAGACCCAAAACTCTTTTAAAAAGCAAAAGCAATTGGTTTTCTAGTCTGGCTTTTACCACGTTTACATAACCACCATCACTTAACGTCAACTTTCATCACTTAACGTCATCTTTCGTCATTTAACATCAAATTATTGTCCTCAATATCAACCATCATTACTCAACACCAACCATCATCACTCAATATCAACCATCATCACCTAACATCAACTATCATCACTCAACATCAACCATCATCACTCAACATCAACCATCATCACTCAACATCAACCATCATCACCTAACATCAACCATCATCACCTAACATCAACTATCATCACTCAACATCAACCATCATCACCTAACATCAACTATCATCACTCAACATCAACCATCATCAATCAACATCAACCATCATCACTCAACATCAACCATCATCACTTAACATCAACCATCATCACCTAACATCAACCATCATCACCTAACATCAACTCACATCGAGCTCCTCCGTCATCCTATTCCTGTCAGCAGTCAGTTTCCTGTTGTCTTCGGTCAGGGTTGCCAGCCGCAGCATCTCCATGCTTAACATCAACCATCATCACTCAACATCAACCATCATCACCTAACATCAACTCACATCGAGCTCCTCCGTCATCCTATTCCTGTCAGCCGTCAGTATCCTGTTGTCTTCGGTCAGGGTTGCCAGCCGCGGCATCTCCACGCTTAACATCAACCATCATCACTCAACATCAACCACCATCATTTAACATCAACTATCATCAACCATCATCACTCAACGTCAACCATCATCACCTAACATCAACTCACATCGAGCTCCTCCGTCATCCTATTCCTGTCAGCCGTCAGTATCCTGTTGTCTTCGGTCAGGGTTGCCAGCCGCGGCATCTCCACGCTTAACATCAACCATCATCACTCAACATCAACCACCATCATTTAACATCACCTATCATCAACCATCATCACTCAACGTCAACCATCATCACCTAACATCAACTCACATCGAGCTCCTCCGTCATCCTATTCCTGTCAGCCGTCAGTTTCCTGTTGTCTTCGGTCAGGGTTGTCAGCCGCGGCATCTCCACGCTTAACATCAACCATCATCACTCAACATCAACCATCATCACTCAACATCAACCATCATCATTTAACATCACATATCATCAACCATCATCACCTAACATCAACCATCATCACCTAACATCAACTCACATCGAGCTCCTCCGTCATCCTATTCCTGTCAGCCGTCAGTTTCCTGTTGTCTTCGGTCAGGGTTGTCAGCCGCGGCATCTCCACGCTTAACATCAACCATCATCACTCAACATCAACCATCATCATTTAACATCACCTATCATCAACCATCATCACTTAACATCAACCATCATCACTCAACATCAACCATCATCACTCAACATCAACCATCATCACTCAACATCAACCATCATCACCTAACATCAACTCACATCGAGCTCCTCCGTCATCCTATTCCTGTCAGCCGTCAGTTTCCTGTTGTCTTCGGTCAGGGTTGCCAGCCGCGGCATCTCCACGCTTAACATCAACCATCATCACTCAACATCAACCATCATCATTTAACATCACATATCATCAACCATCATCACTCAACATCAACCATCATCACCTAACATCAACCATCATCACCTAACATCAACCATCATCACCTAACATCAACTCACATCGAGCTCCTCCGTCATCCTATTCCTGTCAGCCGTCAGTATTCTGTTGTCTTCGGTCAGGGTTGCCAGCCGCGGCATCTCCTCGCGTAGGACAGCATACTCCACGGCGTAGTCGCCGAGCTGTCTGCTGATGTCTAGGGAGTGTACCTGATGATGGAAGACAGTTTTACTTTGTAGGCTTGTGCCCACGGCTCCGCTTGCGCCCTCCACTTCTCTAAAATGTGGGTTAGGACCCTTCCTTACCCACATTTTAGAGAAGTGGAGGGCGCCCCTGCAAAAAGTAGCCTATGTTACTCTCCATCCCTTCAACTATCTCCATTTAAAAAATCACGTCAATTCGTCGCTCCTTTTTGCCGTGAAAGAAAGACAAACATACAGGGTTTATCTGTGAACATTTACATCCCTTTAACCACCATGTTCTATCGACCATTCTGAACAATATTTGTTCAGCAACTCCGAAATTCACGAAAATTTTTTCGACTCTCTATACAAATTGACCAAGTCACGTGACAGATTTTGTATGGAAAGATGATTTTTTTTATGCGAATTTTTAAAACAAATTTGTTCAGAATGGTTGGTAGAACACGTGGTTAAAGGGATGTAAGTGTTCACCGATACACTTTGTACACTGTCCCACTGCAGGGCAAAGGCCTCCATCATAGAAATCAAGTCATCACTACTATGATGGGATTAGGCTTAATCACCACGCTTGCCTAATGCGGTACCTGATAGTAGAAAACAATATTTTCTTTTAATTTTTTAGTATTTAATTAGGGGGACAGGATTAAGGGTTGGCAGCGCACTTGGGACTCTACTGGTGTTGCAGGTGTCTATGGGCGGCGGCTTACCATCAGGTGATCCGTCTGCTTGTCTGCCACCTATCACAAAAGACCAAGGCATTAAGTTCTCACCTTCTTCATGACTTTCTCATATATCCCTCGATCCATATCAGGTAGCTTATGCTTCAAGTATTCGGCTGCTTCTTCGCAGCTTTCACACAGCATCAGGCCGTCCTTGTGTGCGGAGAGGAGAGCGAGCGAGACGGAGAACACCACGTCTAGAGACTCCAGGAATATTAGATCTGAAAATTGAAAGAGGTTCACCTTTGAACTTTCGCTGGACGTTTTGGCTGTAGCTATATTTTGCAAAGGACTTCCATTAAAGAGGATTGAGGTACAGTCAACAGCAAAAGTAGATGATCAAAATCAAAAACTCTATTCTCACTATTGATCGGAGTTCGCGTCGGAACGGTGTGGTGTCAAATTCATACAGTTCTGACGCAAACTCTGCTCAATAGTGAATATAGAGTTATTGATTTTCATCATCTACTTTTGCTGTTGACTATACCTACTGGCTATTGGTTTGCAATTAGAGCGGTATTATTTTTTCTTTTCTTAGGTATTGGGTTGACAAGAGCTGACTTCTATCAAGAAACAGAAGAAGGCGCTTCTTCAGCGGCTTGTCCACTTGTGAAGTTTCCAAGCTAAATTGTTTATGTTGATGATGTCTTCAAGTTGTTCACCGAAGACTCTCAGCCGAGAGGGAACTGGCAGGTTAAGAGCATCAGCACAACTAGGAGAGAGGCATGGCTCACTTTGATATCAGAGCAAGGTCTTGGCTCACCAGCATAGTACTATACTCTATTCATAATCATGTGGAGTAAACTGACACATGTCCATGTGTCATCCCCATACATTATCACTCAATTTGATAGATGCAAAATGCCAAAATGTATAGAAACTTGACATTTGCATCTGTCAGTTTACTCCACATGATTAAAAACTAGAGTATAAGCACAGAATAATTAATAGTACAAGTACAGAAAACCCACTCTTAAAAACCGTGTATAGAAAATAAAGACTCAGGCTACCATAACATAAAAGATGGAATTCCGATCGCCCAGCGTTCAACACCTACAATTATTCATACCTAGAAGTGCGTTCTCTTTCTATCGCAAACAACTGTCGCGCATGCGTCCCCGCTCGCGCGTGAGGCCCTACTGATTGGCCCATCCGGAGGGGCCGCCGCATGTACTTGCAAGTTCGATACCTACACGCGGAGTGGGATAGGCCTGGTATAAGTTTATAAATTCTTCACTCACCGAAGACCCTCACGACGAACCCGAGCGGGAACTGGCTGGTGAAGAGCGTCAGCATCCAGGGCGCGGCGTACAGCGCGGGCGAGATGTCCAGCGCTTCCAGCTTGGCGTGCAGCTCGGGCTCGTGGTCGCGGAGCAGGCGGGACAGCTGGTACAGCTGGAAGTATTTTTTATGATATAGGTGGCCTGCCTCTAGGACGACGTCTGCTGGCTACCAATGATTTTGGTCCACCTCTCCGGGTGCATCCTACAAACGTGGCCGACCCAGTCCCATCCAAAAAGAGAGTACAAAAATGGCGTGATGTCTTGAACCACTTCTCCAACAATTGGCAAACCACCGCTGCAAACAGAGTGCAATGGCGGCATTTGGGGGAGGCCTTTGCCCAGCAGTGGGACAATTAATGCTAAAAAAATAAATAGGTGGCAGACGAGCCGACGGATCACCAGCCGGACGAACATGCGCGCCGCAAGAAAATTTGTCGACACTCGTGTTTTGTCGGCGCAAGTTGCTTCTCGCTCACCTGACTGAGCAATGAGCTTGATAGAAGCAAGGCAAATGAGCAAATTTTGTCGCGGTACGCATGTTAGGCCTACTGATGGCAATTAATTACCGCCGCTAGCTGAGTGTATGCCTTTTCGGTGTCTTGTTTGTATGTAATCCTTTAACTTACCTATTTTGTCTGTGATTACACTGAATAAATATTTTTCTATTTCTAATAAACGAAATGAATGATACAGAACAATATTACAACCTAAAAGTGTAGATGTAGGTATAAGTAGATTTATCTACTACTACGGAGTAGCCGAACAACTGTACAACTGGAGGTAATAGATGAGATGAATGATGCAGAACAATATTACAACCTTTATGTATAGAAAAGAAAAAAAGATTCATAATCATTAGACCTGGTTTTGACTAATCTTTCCTTATAAGTAGTTAATCAGTCTTCTAACTTACCTGTACTTGTAAAGCGCTCATGTCAGGCAGGTACTGCTTGCGAAGACCACGCCGGAACATTAGGTGACGGAGGAGCACGAACGCGTCTGCCTCCTCCATCTGGAAGCCAAGGTTAGGGGATCAGCACGAGAACAGTTCGGTAGCACTTAATCGATAGGGTTGGTGGACGATAAGGACAGCTGAGGATGAGCGGCTGTCCCTAACAGGCAGTGAAGGCGGCCGGTGCAATGCCAGAGCTGGTACCTTCGTACCATGTGCCGACTGGCCTCCTTTCTCCAAGAAACCTCAGTCTTGGAATAGTTTAGCTGCGGCAGTATTTCCTGACGGCTATGACTTAGGGACCTTCAAGAAACAAGCGTACTCCCTCTTAAAAGGCCGGCAACGCATCTCTCTGATCTCGCATATGTTCATGGGCAGCGGTGATTACTTACCAGCAGGTGACCCGATTGCTCGTTTGCCGCCTCTATTATAAAAAAAAATCTTAAGTATTATTCTCATTTGTCGTGCAATTAAAAAAAAACATGCAGTTTTATTTACCTTACTTTACCCTTATTTTAATTGTTTCATTTCAGTAAAACGCTAGAATAGGTAAACGAAATCCTGGTCGTTCAGCATCACGATGGATCGATTATATTACCAAAATTGCAGGTACACTTGGATCTGAGCGGCCGGCTCAGGACCGGGTACTTTAGCGAAAAAGAAAGGAGGCCAATACTCTGCAGTAACTGTAGGTACTGGCTGATGATGATGATGATGATGAAAATGCTGAATCTAGGATTTAAGGTCGAAGTTTCCTTCGAGGGCCCAATGCTTTTTCCACACTGTACATATAATAATGCGTGCAGTAAGCCGCAACCGTGGCAGACCTTCCAGGTGGACCGACGATCTAGTAAAGGTCGCGGGAGTCCCTTGGATGCGGGTGGTCACAGGACCGATCTGTGTGGAGATCGTTGGGGGAGGCCATGGACGTATATAAGGGGGGGTCCAGGGACCCCCCCCCCCCATTGAGGCCTGGTTTTTGACATTCAAGAATGCGTACATGTATAACGCACGCTGGGTCCAGCCGGTCCTTGAATTTAAATTGCTAAATCCGAGCACGGGGGGTGTGTGGGGGGGGGGGGGGTGATTCGAAATAGTTTTGCAATGTAGGACACCCCTCTTGTCAAAGCTTTATATACGTCCGTGCGTGGGGGAGGCTATGTCCAGCAGTGGACGTCTATAAGCTGAAATGATGATGATGAAAAGACTTACATGCAACAACAGGACCCCAGCAACGAAGCTCAAACCCTGGCAGTAACCAACGTCAGGGTCCAACAAGGAGTATGCTTTGAGGATGTTGTACAATGCCAGTTGGCCAGGACCTAGGGCTGATGCGAAGTAGGAATGCTTGGGGAAGGTCCGCCCTGGAAAGAGAAAGAATGTATTAATCAATCATGCTATCACCCCTTACTGTGAAATGAAATGAAAATAGTTTTTTTTGAGATAGAAGACGAGCACACGGATCACCTGATGGTAAGCGATTGCCGCCGCCCATAGACACCTGCAATGCCAGTAGAGTCACAAGTGCGCTGCCAATCTTTAACCCCCTTTCCCCCCAATTGGGGCTCCGGAGCCCTCCCTCACTCGACGAAAAAAGCGCAGGCGCTGCTTTACGCCGGTCTTCTGCGAGGCCGTGGTACCACTCTGATGGAGCCGACCCATTCATGCCGAAGCGTGGCTCTCCCACGGTAGAACGATAATAAACCAATCATGTTATCACCTCTTACTGTACCTATTATTATTATTATTCTTTATGTTTTTTTTCTCAGCTTGTAGCTGGTATTATAAGGGCTAAAAAAAGCCCGTCGTGTCCCACTGCTGGGCAAAGGCCTCCCTACCCCTCCTCCACGTTTTCAGTACCTACGTTGGTTATTTCTAAAGGCTCCTATACACATACAAAGGGGTAGTAATTTTTCTCTGTTTTGTGCTTATTAACATAACGCTTGGTGTCTTCACAGAAAACCGGCGTAAAGCAGCACATATGCTGTGTTTCGCCGAGTGAGTGGGGGTACCGGAGGGCCACCCGGGGGGAAGGGGCTAAAAGGTTGGCAGCGCACTTGTGACTCCACTGGTGTGGCAGATTGCTTACCATCAGGTGATCCGCCTACTCTTCTGCTACCTATCATATTAAAAAATCTTTTATCTCCCTATAAATTCACACATTTACTCGTATACTGTAGAAGCAACAGTCAAACAATAGTTCTACTACTCACCTAAGTCGCTTGTGCTGTGAGTTTCACGCCCCATTTGACAGTGACATTGAGATGGGCTAAAGACACATACTTTGTAGGGAGTGAAGAAACGCACCGGGGAAAGACCCCTTAGCAAGTACCTGGTGAGCGTCTCCCAAGATTCGGTTCCGTATGCCGAGACGGTAGGAAGGACCATGGGCTGGTGGAGGGACCTGTGTCACTCGGAAAAGCATGTTAAGCCGTTGGTCCTGCGTCCGATCTCTCGTCGGTGTATCACATGGGTGTCACATCAAATTAAGAGCACCTGTATTTGCGCACACACTTGCGCACTTTAATTTATCCTGCGTACGTGGCTGATCTTTAAGATTGGCCGCCGTAGCCGGATATCGGTTTTATTTATTATAGTGGCCCGCCCTCATTTCGCTTCGGGACCGTAATTCAGAAATGAACTAATAGATGGCGCTGTGCTCAATTACATCGCGCAAGCGTTTCGTGTTTTCGGTTTACCTATAAGCCTTGTCGTTGTCTATAGAAATTATCTCTTTATAAATAACTAGTGGCCCGCCCTCACTTCGTTTCGGGAAGGTAGTTCCACTATCTACCAATAGATGGCGCTGTAGCAAATTACATCGCGCAACTGTTTCGTGTTTTCGGTTTACCTATAAGCTCTGACGTGGAATATGAGAGTAACCTCTTTATAAATAGTATAGATAGATAGTATAGAAGATAGGTATAGAAGATAGATAGACTACTCACCTAAGTCTATCAGTATAGCGTGTTGGTGCTTCGTCAGGCCTGATAGGAGGGTCTGGTAATGCGTGTGGTAGTGAGGGTAGGCCCTCACGTCAGGGGGGGGCGCGCGGAAGGCTGCTTGCTCCGCCAGGAAGTACCACACGGCTCCGCGGGACATGCGTGGGACACCTGGAATGGGACAGAGGTGGAATGGACTGTTTACGATGCACAGTGGGACAGCGTAAATGTCGATTTACATAGAACAAAATTTGTTCAGAATGGTTGGTAGAACACGCAGTTAAAGGGATGTTAATGTTCACAGATACACCCTGTATGTAAAAAAGCTATCGATACTATCGATTGTTTTAGACTATCGATAGTTTACCAATTGACAATAGTATTGTTTGCAATAGCAATGGTTTTTGTTTTGGTTTTTTGTAACGTAAATAAACAAGGATAGCTATAAAACTTCTTTTTTATTGGGGACAATCAAGATGACCCCACTCCGCCTGATGGTAAGCGGCCGTGAGATCCAAATATAAGATTGACACGCACAAAAGAACAGACAAAACACCAAAATAAACTACAAAAAAAATCCAATTCATTCAACATCAAAGTCTTTTTTTTATGTTAGCCTATATTGTCCCACTGCTGGGCAAAGGCCTCCCCCGAGTCCCTCCATCGATCTCTATCCATCGCCATCTGTGGCCAATCGATTGCAAAGGTGTTAAGATCGGCACTCCATCGCTTTTTAGGTCTGCCCCGTTGTCGGCGTCCATCAGGTAACCATTGGGTTACGATGTTAGTCCATCTTTCATCAAAGTCTTATTGAGATAAAAACTATCGATTGTAATAGTGTTACAATCGATATTTCTTTATTACACTTACACATACCTTGTATAACAGCCTGCGTCAGCATATGGCGGTCCACTTTAGCCATAGGCCGCGACATATCCTTCGAGAGGAGCGAGTCCCACATCAGAGTCACTCCGGCGTCACAAACGCCCAGTTCCGAATATTCGAGTTTTGATTCGGCGCACGGCTGATGATTCTTCGCTTTCTGAAAGGAATATTAGATAATATTTCACAACATCACATACATTGATCTGACTCTGAGATAGGTAGCTCAAGCACCTGTGTTACAGATATCAGAACCAACAGTGGGATTACAAATATATATGTATAATACTTTTATTTTGTAAATACATATTTATAATACATAGAAAACACCCAGACCAATACAAACAGACATGTTCATGCACACAAATGTTTGTACTGTGCGGGGATCGAACCCGCAACCCTTGGCCCAGACGCAGCATTTACTACCACTGAACCAATAGGGTCGTCAATATTTAACCATGTTGAGTTTAGGGTTCCGTAGCTAAATGGGAAAATAACGGAATCTACCCGTTTAGACAAACATAGCTCGGGTTTGTGATCACCGCACCGCATTAGGCAAGCGTGGTGATTAAGCCTAATCCCATCATAGTAGCGATGACTTGATTTCTATGATGGAGGCCTTGCCCTGTGGGACAGATAGGCTGATACTTTACTAGCTTATAAGCCTACTATTATTAAATTATCAGTAATATTAGGGACGACCTTTTGTTCTAAATTGAAAAATGACTGAAAATGAATGAATGAATTCATCAGCAACCCACGCTCGTCCACTGCTGGACATAGGTGTCCCCCAATGCACGCCACCGCTCCCGATTTTCGGCCACTCTCATCCAGCTCACTCCAGCCAGCATTCGATGTCGTCATCCCATCTTGTAGCAGGGCGTCCAACACTACGCTTACCGAGTCGCGGTCTCCACTCAAGGACTTTATAGCTCCAACGATTGTCAGTTCTACGGCTAATGTATGAATGAATGATTGATTGATAAATAATAATGAGCATTATGGTTAAAAGACGTCCCTGAGTCCGGCAGTAAGTCTATGTTTAACATTACTTACCTTTCAACTTAGCATTTTCTTTCTCCATCCTGACCAAGAGTATAGTCTGGTCTATGGCCATCTTCCACAGCTGCCTTAGCTGGTCTCTGGTTCTCTTCCCTGGAGGAGCTGATGGTAGACCCAGCAGGTTCTTCGGGGTTAGGTCACCTGGAATTATTTTTAAGTTATATATATATGCCAAGCTATATGTAATGTGCTGCCAAGCGAGCTTACCTGGGTCGGGAGATGGGAGGTGGAGTAAGGATGTTCTTGAATGGAGACTCAAGAGACGGAAAGAGGAGTGTTGGCGGACAAACTGCCAGATGGTCCGACGACATCAAGGCTCAAGCTGAGGGCCGCGTGGTCCAGGAAGACCCACGACAGAAGGAAGTGGAGGGAAATTGGAGAGGCATATGCTCTGCAGTGGGCAAATACATGCTGCTGAAGAAGAGAAGAACAAGCTGTGGATGTGACGATGATATTGGTACCTTCTTGGACGTCTGTGGGCTGAACCACCTTCTCATAGATGGTCTGTCGCCATGTTGCATCAGTCTCGGCACCACTCTCACTTGTCGTTGGTCTTGAATCACTCACTTTTAAGAAACTGGAATAGAAAAAAAGCTTGTAAATATAAATGGGTTGGACAAAGGCCTCCCCCAAGTTCCTCCATAGATCCCTGACCAACGCCCTTGATTGCCAATCTTGGACATACTTATGGGATGGGCAGTGGGACTATAGGCTAGCTAAAAAAAATAATATATAAATGGGTTAACTACTCGTTATATCCCTTGTGTTTCCTCTGTCCTACAATATGGACTCCTTCAAACGAAGGTTGAAGAAGCATCTCGCGGGCCATTATGGCAGTGACAGGATGTGATGTCGTTGCGTCCGTTGTAACTGAAACGGCTCTCCTCTTGCTTATCATCAGGCTGAGGTGAGCCAATATACTGAGCCAATATAAAAATAAAGAATTCCCAAAAAATTTTGCTTATTGAGATACTTGAAGGGTCCCTTGGTAATCACCGCCACGCATGAAGCGAGAGCAGAGAAGTTTCTAATGCGTTGCCGGCTCTTCATTATAAGAAAGAATACGCTCTTATCTTGACTTGGAAGGCGGCACAGGACCGATCTGCGTGGAGAACATTGGGTCTATCGGTACTTGCTCGGGGATCTTTCCCGTATGGTGTTTGCTTGACTATCTACAAAAATCTTTTCCGTTCCATATCTGTTTCACCTCATGACTGTGCGCTCTGGCAATAGTTTCTCTAGGTCTTTTCGCTGTTTGTGTCATTTGTGTGCGAAATTCACAACCGTCGAAAACCTACTATACCATACCAAGAGGGACGATTCCCTTCATCAGTGGTCGTCTATCAGAAATCAAATTTGTTAGTTAACATTTTTTTTTTTGTTTTTCCATCATTACTTTCCTTTCTTGACTACGAACTGGTGTCTGTAATACCTAAATGTTACTGTAAATGTTAATGTTACTGTAAAACGATACGGTTTCCGCGATACTAGCCTCGTGCTTAGTGCAGAAACCAACGGCATTATTGTTATGTGTACACTTTTTACTGGTCAATCAATTTATTATTCTATTTCTAAATGATGATGATGATGTCGCTCTTCTTTTGATGATATCATGTCGTATACTCACATATCCATCATGGGGGAGTTGACAGGAGTACCAGCGTCGTCCTTGACGTCTTCTGATTCCTCTTCCAGGGGAGTGTTACTGGTCAAAGCCCTTGGAGACGGTGGGGGTTCTGGAAAAAAATACATTAGTTGTAGAAGGGTTTGTTTTTTTTTTTTTTTTATATGGCCTGTATTGTGTTCATGACACATTTAATTTTGCCAATGTCAAGTGTAGTTTGATAAAGTGTAGTCAACAGTCGAAGTCAGTCGAAGTCACAGTCACTCAATAAAACGCCGGTGTTTAGCGTTTTAATGTCCTAAGGATTCTGTGGAGACTATTTTTAACAAAGCTGTAGGTTTTAAGACTCTATTAGGTCAAAACAAATTGTTCACGTGACAACTCACTCGACACACAATAGCAGTGTTAAAAACGACACAATTCAATGATTCTTATATTAATATCACCCTGCGGCACTTCACTGCACAAAGTAACACCAAATTTGTAGGTACACTAAAAACCACTAGATACTAATTAAAATCTTTGGATTGCATCAGCCGATGCGGCTTGTTTTACAGTTACCCACAGAATCCGGGTGTTTGTTTGCAGAATAGAATAAAAAAAGTTTATTTGGCACTAATTTGACGCCCCGTTTGGCTTGGCCGTTGTCGTCTAGTGGTTTCCCAGTCTTCTAGTCCCGGGTCGAGCAAAAGTATGTTTCGAATTTTTCGAACATAGCTCGAGTTTGTGATCACCGCACCGCATTAGGCAAGCGTGGTGATTAAGCCTAATCCCATCATAGTAGCGATGACTTGACTTTTATGATGGAGGCCTTTGATCTACAGAGGGACAGTATATCGGCTGATACTTTACTTTATTTATAAGCTTATATATTTCTCGTTACCTATATCTGGCACCAGAGGTGCTGGGGACCAGGACTTGGAGACGGAACTCCTGTCTCCCGGAGTCAGCAGGTCTACATTCAACGTGTCGGCTGTGGGGGTGGTGGGTTGTTCCAGCACCGCAGCGTTGGGAGAGGTCTCCTGAAAATAACAAAATATTTAGTATCTACACTTGTTTTTTTATCGTGAAATTAAGAATTCGAAGGTAAACAGGTTTTCACAGACTTTATAGAATAACATGACTGGACTGAATGAAATAAATCATAGGTAGGACAAATCCTCCAGTAATTTATTTGCAAAAACCTTCTTGATGAAAGATGATGTAAATGTTCACAGATACACCCTGAATAAGGTAAATTGTGTGAATTTATTTATTTATTATTATGTACCTTCTTAATTTGTACGATGGCGTTCCCATCATCTCTACTGACTCTCCGCTTCAAGAGATGATCAAACCCGCTGGAGAGAGACCTCTTGGCTTTCATGAATATAGTGCTGCCACCTAGGTACTGGTTCAGGAACTCGGACCTGGAAGAAACGTTTCACCTCTTAGAAAGTGTCTTAACTATAATTAATATTGAAACGGGAATTAACGCAACTGTACAGCCGCGCTGAGATGATGATGATGATGTTGATAATGATTATAGTTATGATGATGGTGATGATAATGGTGATGATAATGGTGATGATGATGTTAATGATAATGGGGGACTGACTGAGCTGCTTCGCTTGGCAATGCGCTCTGAGGAGCATCATCAGAAAGGTGTTGGTGGTGATGATAATGAGGGTGATGATGGTGATGAACTGACCTGTTTTCTGCAGTGTCGTGGACATGCCGAAGCTGCTTCGCTTCACAGTGCGCTCTGAGGAGCATCATCAGAAAGGCGTTGTGTTCATTTACCTGAAACGAAACCAAAAAAAAGTAAATAATGCACTATATTTGATATAAGTCCGCCATCATAAAGCCAGAGTGATACCACGGCCTCACAGAAGACCGGTGTGATGCAGCGCCAATACTACCCGGCTCAACGGTTATGGCATTCATTTCATCCCCAAACTATCAACAGTAATTATAAAAAACCTCAGTCCTGTGGAATAGTTTATTTGCGGCAGTATTTTCTGACGGCTATGACTTAGGGACCTTCAAGAAACGAGCGTACTCCTTCTTAAAAGGCCGGCAACGCATCAGCGACCTCTCTGATCTCGCAGATGTTTATGGGCAGCGGGGATTACTTACCAGCAGGTGACCTGCTTGCTCGTTTGCTCTAGTATAAAAAAACGCCCTTACTTCATACTTATGGTTGGTGCCACCCTGGTACTTCGTGATGATGAGGTCTTGCTCCTCCTCAGGCAGCTGTTCCACTCTCCTCAGGATGAAAGCGTGGGTCTTCTTCTCATTCATCCCTGAAACATAGACAATTTGACCACACTTACCATTAATGACTTCTTGAGCCACAGAGTCACTTTCGCACTTGAAGACGTAACATGCGTAGGAGTCATTTGTTTCTCTGCAGACGAATCCGAAGTGTTCCTTATGAACTCTTCCGAGGACACAACTGGCCACGTCCTTGAATTCCCGGTGGAGTAAAATCTGCTTTCTGTCTGGGCTTATAAGGCGTAATTCTGAGCGGCCAACCTAGAAAACGATACAAGTGAATAAATAGCTAGAAGAAGACAAGAAGGTAGAACTTAGAAGTGGAAAAGTAGACAAGAAGGAAGGAAAAATAAAAATCAATATTATCGATGTTATCGATACTAACGGTAGATTATTTGAGCCCCATTTACACAGTCGATTAATAATTGATATTACAATCGATTTTACGGCAACACTACTATGGCCTATGGTATAGTGTGATGAGTTATTTACCTGGAACAGCATGGTCCTGTTTTGTTCTCCAATTAGTTGAGCAATAGGAGTCTTCAAATTTAAAGTCCCAATCGACGCTGCTCTATCCCTAAGAAATGGCTTATTTTCTGGCAAACTATTCCTCTTCAATTCATTAACATTCTTCTGTTTAATTTGAATTTCTTCAAAATTCATCTTGGAAACTTCCTTTGTTTTTTTGTTCTGACTAGATTCTAAAGGATTATCATCTTTATTTTCATTGTCTTTCAGATCATTATCCCCTGTTTTTTTAATTACAGTCTGACAGAATTGTGTAATAGAAGACGCCGTTTCAGATATACTGGCATTAATATCGTGTTTCTCTTCATCTTCTTCAACGGTCCCTAGATTGTTTTTGTGAGAATTTAGTAGAGATTCATTATTGAGATTATTTTTGATAGTTACGTTCTCTGTTTTTTTAATTACAGTCTGACAGAATTGTGTAATAGAAGACGCCGTTTCAGATATACTGGCATTAATATCGTGTTTCTCTTCATCTTCTTCAACGGTCCCTAGATTGTTTTTGTGAGAATTTAGTAGAGATTCATTATTGAGATTATTTTTGATAGTTACGTTCTCTGTTTTTTTAATTACAGTCTGACAGAATTGTGTAATAGAAGACGCCGTTTCAGATATACTGGCATTAATATCGTGTTTCTCTTCATCTTCTTCAACGGTCCCTAGATTGTTTTTGTGAGAATTTAGTAGAGATTCATTATTGAGATTATTTTTGATAGTTACGTTCTCTGTTTTTTTAATTACAGTCTGACAGAATTGTGTAATAGAAGACGCCGTTTCAGATATACTGGCATTAATATCGTGTTTCTCTTCATCTTCTTCAACGGTCCCTAGATTGTTTTTGTGAGAATTTAGTAGAGATTCATTATTGAGATTATTTTTGATAGTTACGTTCTCTGTTTTTTTAATTACAGTCTGACAGAATTGTGTAATAGAAGACGCCGTTTCAGATATACTGGCATTAATATCGTGTTTCTCTTCATCTTCTTCAACGGTCCCTAGATTGTTTTTGTGAGAATTTAGTAGAGATTCATTATTGAGATTATTTTTGATAGTTACGTTCTCTGTTTTTTTAATTACAGTCTGACAGAATTGTGTAATAGAAGACGCCGTTTCAGATATACTGGCATTAATATCGTGTTTCTCTTCATCTTCTTCAACGGTCCCTAGATTGTTTTTGTGAGAATTTAGTAGAGATTCATTATTGAGATTATTTTTGATAGTTACGTTCTCTGTTTTTTTAATTACAGTCTGACAGAATTGTGTAATAGAAGACGCCGTTTCAGATATACTGGCATTAATATCGTGTTTCTCTTCATCTTCTTCAACGGTCCCTAGATTGTTTTTGTGAGAATTTAGTAGAGATTCATTATTGAGATTATTTTTGATAGTTACGTTCTCTGTTTTTTTAATTACAGTCTGACAGAATTGTGTAATAGAAGACGCCGTTTCAGATATACTGGCATTAATATCGTGTTTCTCTTCATCTTCTTCAACGGTCCCTAGATTGTTTTTGTGAGAATTTAGTAGAGATTCATTATTGAGATTATTTTTGATAGTTACGTTCTCTGTTTTTTTAATTACAGTCTGACAGAATTGTGTAATAGAAGACGCCGTTTCAGATATACTGGCATTAATATCGTGTTTCTCTTCATCTTCTTCAACGGTCCCTAGATTGTTTTTGTGAGAATTTAGTAGAGATTCATTATTGAGATTATTTTTGATAGTTACGTTCTCTGTTTTTTTAATTACAGTCTGACAGAATTGTGTAATAGAAGACGCCGTTTCAGATATACTGGCATTAATATCGTGTTTCTCTTCATCTTCTTCAACGGTCCCTAGATTGGTGAACATTAGGGCGAGGTAAGTCTAAGTAGGTATTGCGCTAATACATACCTTCTATATCGTGGCAAAGTCTGTGATACCACAGCATAGGACAATGTTCACAGGTCATATTTGGAGACTTCTCTCTGGACTTCTTTAGAAGCTCTGCATGTGCTACAAATGCTTGTTTAATCGCTGAAAATAAACAAATAAAAAAGGTATTTCAAGAACAACAGTACAGTAACAGCCTACATAGGTCGCTTGGCGCACGCACACATTGACTCGCACGCACGCACGCACTCGGGCACTCTGGCGCCCGCAGTATGCGACGCGGCGCGGTGTTATAGGCCACATGTAGAACAGTACAGTAACAGCCTACATAGGTCGCTTGGCGCACGCACACATTGACTCGCACGCACGCACGCACTCGGGCACTCTGGCGCCCGCAGTATGCGACGCGGCGCGGTGTTATAGGCCACATGTAGAACAGTACAGTAACAGTCTACATAGATAATTTGACCACACTTACCATTAATGACTTCTTGAGCCACAGAGTCACTTTCGCACTTGAAGACGTAACATGCGTAGGAGTCATTTGTTTCTCTGCAGACGAATCCGAAGTGTTCCTTATGAACTCTTCCGAGGACACAACTGGCCACGTCCTTGAATTCCCGGTGAAGTAAAATCTGCTTTCTGTCTGGGCTTATAAGGCGTAATTCTGAGCGGCCAACCTAGAAAACGATACAAGTGAATAAATAGCTAGAAGAAGACAAGAAGGTAGAACTTAGAAGTGGAAAAGTAGACAAGAAGGAAGGAAAAATAAAAATCAATATTATCGATGTTATCGATACTAACGGTAGATTATTTGAGCCCCATTTACACAGTCGATTAATAATTGATATTACAATCGATTTTACGGCAACACTACTATGGCCTATGGTATAGTGTGATGAGTTATTTACCTGGAACAGCATGGTCCTGTTTTGTTCTCCAATTAGTTGAGCAATAGGAGTCTTCAAATTTAAAGTCCCAATCGACGCTGCTCTATCCCTAAGAAATGGCTTATTTTCTGGCAAACTATTCCTCTTCAATTCATTAACATTCTTCTGTTTAATTTGAATTTCTTCAAAATTCATCTTGGAAACTTCCTTGTTTTTTTGTTCTGACTAGATTCTAAAGGATTATCATCTTTATTTTCATTGTCTTTCAGATTATCCCCTGTTTTTTTAATTACAGTCTGACAGAATTGTGTAATAGAAGACGCCGTTTCAGATATACTGGCATTAATATCGTGTTTCTCTTCATCTTCTTCAACGGTCCCTAGATTGTTTTTGTGAGAATTTAGTAGAGATTCATTATTGAGATTATTTTTGATAGTTACGTTCTCTGTTTTTTTAATTTCAACTCTTTCTTTAGTAAACATATCGAACTCTTTATCAATTTCGTTGGTTTCTTTGCTTTTGCTAACTGTTTCTATGCTTTTCCATGTTTTGTCTGGTTCTAGGGGGGTTGTGCTTGGTGATAAAACGGTTTTCTTATTGTTGTCAGTTTTGCTTTCACTAAGATTATCAGTGGAGTCGCTACTGTAGATTGAGGTCTGAAAATACAAAACAGTGTTTACATTACTTTAAGAATTTGCAACTATTTGTAGTATTTTCATTTACTGTTTCGTCTCTGTCATCATAATTACTCTGTTCCAATATTACTAGGCCTACGCCACAAAATACATATTGACACAGAAGGCTGACTGCCCACTACGAGCTAAAAATATGTCATGTACTCACGCATGCGCACTAACGGGCAAATACGCCTTTTCGACCACATTAATCCTAACTTATGACATAAGATTGTCAAACTGTCGAGGTCTGTGGTAGAGGCCGCGCGCTTATGTACTCATGCCGGGCAACAACCCTAGCATATGTCAACGAACTCTTCTAAATTCAAAATCAGGTCAAAGTCTAACTTCTGTGTGTAATTATTTTGTGCCTACGCGCCCATTCGTTGCAACTTTTACATCATCGACTTACCATGCTTTTTCTTTGTGTGCGTGAAGCGAGTGCAGAGCAATATCAAATACAGAGCATTCATAATTAATTTTAATGTTAAGGCCCTCTTATACTGGATTTACGAGAATTTGATGGGGTGAGGTAGAGAATGAAAATGAAAAAACATAACCCTTAAATTAAGATCACCGGACCTTAAGCACATCTGCTATCAATCTCGTTTATGAAGAAATCGTTTTAGTCACTATACTGAAGCCTAGTTCTTAAGTATTGTTTTGTGTAAAGAAGTATTTATCTCTGTATAAAGACAGGTCCCTCCACCAGCCCGTGGTCCTTCCTACCGTCTCGGCATACGGATCGAATCTTGAGAGACGCTCACCAGGTACTTGCTAAGGGCTCTTTCTCCGGTAAATTTCTTCACTCCCTACAAAGTCTGTGTCTTTATCTCTGTATACTTACTTACTCCGATGGCTCAGCGACCCAAAGTGTGTCTTGGCCTCCGATACAAGACTCCTCCACTGGTCTCGATCATTCGCAGCTCCACACCAGTCGCTGACTCGCAGCTCGCGAAGATCTGCCTGCACGACGTCATCCCAGCGATATCTGGGGCGGCCGACCGGACGCCGGCCCAGATAGGCTTTCTTGACACTGCGATCCTCACCCATCCTTTCCATGTGGCCAAGCCATCGGAGTCTGTGAGCCTTTGTTTCCCCGATTATGTTAGGCTGACACACAAGCTCCTCGATCTCGGCATTTTTGAGAACTCTCCTACTACCATCAGGTCTGAGGAAGAGCAAAATCTTCCGCTCCGCGTCCAGAAGCCTATTCTCCTCCTTTAGCGTCAGCGTCCAAGCCTCGCAACCGTACATTAGGATGGGCCGTATCACGGTTTTATAAATACGGATTTTAGTGCTTCTACTTAGAAGCTCTTTATAAGTAGTAATTAATATTAAGACAGAACAAGGAACTCACACCAGTGGAAGACAGAAGGGAGTGCCGCCGCAAGTTCTTGACCTTCTCGGCGTCATGTTGAGCAAATTTGTGGAGAGCATCGTCTATTAGCGACTCTGGTACTTTCCGCTGTGATATCCTCACTTTTCCGATGTATAAAACCTGCAAATAATAGGGTAAAGTAGTAAGTTTTTTGAATATTTTTCGATAATTGCATCGAGCATGGTTCTTGTGAAGAAGTAGTTTCTAGAGTCCGACCGAAACTGCAGGTGTCTATGGGCGGCAGTCATCGCTTACCATCAGGTGATCCGTCTGCTCGTTTGCCACATATCACATAGAAAAATCACAGGTCAAAGTGTTGCCGCGAGAAACGAAGTTAAGTGAGTTTGAAACTGCGTGAACTTCGGAAATTAGATTCGGTTTCGGCAAAAGTTGGAAAGTTGAAATCGAAACCAAACTTTCGGTCAGACACTATGGTTTATATATAATAGGCCTTTGCATCTTAGCAGATGATTTAAGTAGCATTTTAAGTAGGGACACCACACCTTCGCTCGTGGCTGTACAGAACAATTCGCGATTGTATGTTTCGTCCGCATTTGCGGCAAGCGAAACGAGTGTCGACGGATGGGGGGTTATACCTCAAAGAAATGTGAGTCGGAGGGCGAGAGGTCTGCGCAAAGGGACGTGAGGGCTGAGGCGTTGCTGATGCTCCTCACCAGACCTGACTGCGGCTCACTAGTCCTGGAACAAAATAAAATAACTTAAAACCAAGACATCAAAGTAAAAGTCAAGTCAAAATAAGTGAGGCTCTACCACAAAATAATTACACACAGAAGGTAGACTCAGCCTGATTTTGAATTTAGAAGAGTTCGTTGACATATCCTAAGGTTGTTGCCCGGCATGAGTACATAAGCGCGCGGCCTCTACCACAGACCTCGACAGTTCGACAATCTTATGTCATAGGCTAGGATTAATGTGGTCGAAAAGGCGTATTTCCCCGTTAGTGCGCATGCGTGAGTACATGACACGTTTTTAGCTCTTAGTGGGCAGCCTACTTTCTGTGTGTAATTTTTTTGTGGTCATATGTCATATAGAATGACCAAAGAAATGTCGCGCTAAACTGATCCTTTGCCACATTGTTGTCATGAAAACTGTTTACGCTCATTGGCGAATCGATTTGTCCAATTGGATTTAATAGGCTAGATGATTTCCTTGACATTGGAACCATATTGATAAACAACATGTGCCAATATTGTTAGTTGGTACAATTTAAATGATACCAACATTCAGATAAAACGTGATGTTGTTTAGTTTCTGAACGTGACTTCGTCTCTCATAAAAGTAAAGTACTTCAGCCTATAGGTATACCTACTGTCCCACTGCAGGGCAAAGGCCTCCATCATATAAATCAAGTCATCGCTACTATGATGGGATTAGGCTTAATCACCACCGCCAGTCAAATTTCCTCAATTGATATTCAACGTAATGTGTATAATCCACACTAATACTAAAATACTAATCCATCCATACAATCCATACTAATATTATAATGCGAAAGTAACTCGGTCTGTCTGTCTGTCTGTCTGTCTGTCTGTCTGTCTGTCTGTCTGTCTGTCTGTCTGTCTGTCTGTCTGTCTGTCTGTCTGTCTGTCTGTCTGTCTGTCTGTCTGTCTGTCTGTCTGTCTGTCTGTCTGTCTGTCTGTCTGTCTGTCTGTCTGTCTGTCTGTCTGTCTGTCTGTCTGTCTGTCTGTCTGTCTGTCTGTCTGTCTGTCTGTCTGTCTGTCTGTCTGTCTGTCTGTCTGTCTGTCTGTCTGTCTGTCTGTCTGTCTGTCTGTCTGTCTGTCTGTCTGTCTGTCTGTCTGTCTGTCTGTCTGTCTGTCTGTCTGTCTGTCTGTCTGTCTGTCTGTCTGTCTGTCTGTCTGTCTGTCTGTCTGTCTGTCTGTCTGTCTGTCTGTCTGTCTGTCTGTCTGTCTGTCTGTCTGTCTGTCTGTCTGTCTGTCTGTCTGTCTGTCTGTCTGTCTGTCTGTCTGTCTGTCTGTCTGTCTGTCTGTCTGTCTGTCTGTCTGTCTGTCTGTCTGTCTGTCTGTCTGTCTGTATACAGATGATCTAGACCCTGAGAAAGGACATAGGCTACTTTTATTGCGAAAAAGGGGTTGTAAGGGATTAAAAGGGAGGTAAAAAGTTATTTTTCCCGCGGACGAAGTCGCGGGCGGCCGCTAGTATATATATACCTCAAAGAAATGTGAGTCGGAGGGCGAGAGGTCTGCGCAGAGGGACGTGAGGGCGGAGGCGTTGCTGATGCTCCTCACCAGACCTGACTGCGGCTCACTAGTCCTGGAACAAAATAAATAACTTAAAACCAAGACATCAAAGTAAAAGTCAAGTCAAAATAAGTGAGGCTCTACCACAAAATAATTACACACAGAAGGTAGACTCAGCCTGATTTTGAATTTAGAAGAGTTCGTTGACATATCCTAAGGTTGTTGTCCGGCATGAGTACATAAGCGCCTCGTCTCGTACATAAGCGTTTTGTCGATCGTTCTCAAACTATTCGAATATATCATTCGACTTGTTAAACGAATTTAACCGCAGTAGAGTCACAAAATAATTACACACAGAAAGTAGGCTGCCCACTAAGAGCTAAAAACGTGTCATGTACTCACGCATGCGCACTAACGGGGAAATACGCTTTTTCGACCACATTAATCCTTGCCTATGACATAAGATTGTCGAACTGTCGAGGTCTGTGGTAGAGGCCGCGCGCTTATGTACTCATGCCGGGCAACAACCCTAGCATATGTCAACGAACTCTTCTAAATTCAAAATCAGGCTGAGTCTACCTTCTGTGTGTAATTATTTTGTGGTCCTATGTCATATAGAATGACCAAAGAAATGTCGCGCTAAAATGATCCTTTGCCACATTGTTGTCATGAAAACTGTTTACGCTCATTGGCGAATCGATTTGTCCAATTGGATTTAATAGGCTAGATGATTTCCTTGACATTGGAACCATATTGATAAACAACATGTGCCAATATTGTTAGTTGGTACAATTTAAATGATACCAACATTCAGATAAAACGTGATGTTGTTTAGTTTCTGAACGTGACTTCGTCTCTCATAAAAGTAAGTACTTTAGCCTATAGGTATACTGTCCCACTGCAGGGCAAAGGCCTCCATCGTAGAAATCAAGTCATCGCTACTATGATGGGATTAGGCTTAATCACCACCGCCAGTCAAATTTCCTCAATTGATATTCAACGTAATGTGTATAATCCACACTAATACTAAAATACTAATCCATCCATACAATCATCAAAGTGGAAGAGGAAAGTGTGTCAGTCTGTCTGTATGTTTGTCTTTCTTTCACGGCAAAACGGAGCGACGAATTGACGTGATTATTTAAGTGGAGATAGTTGAAGGGATGGAGATTAACAATTTTCCCCTTTCAAACCCCCCATTTTAGGAAAGTGGGGGACGCGAGCGAAGTCGCGGGCTAAAGTAATACTTAATAATGAATAAACTTTATTAAAAAACATAAGAACATCAAAACTAAGTGAGCTAAGTTGGTTTGTTTGTATGACAGTAAGTTGAGAGTCGGTTGAAGAAATTTGACAGTTTGGTATATTTTAACGTGTTGCTGTATGTACCAAACATATTTGTTTGTGTCCACACTGTAAAATAACAGTAATGTAACGATGGTAAACTCCTTTGATACTTGCCGCCGTGTATGGCTGATTTTATAATGGGAATCTGTCATGCATTGAAAAATAAACAGACACGCTCTCGGGAGCGCATTCGCACCTGCGTTACGGTATCGCAAGGAACTTAGAGTAAGGAGGGTCCAGACCTCACGTTATAGTAGGGACTTGGAGGAAATATCCTCCCAGATTGTGGTAGTTAGAGAGTGAACTATTAATAAATTAACCTATTAATTTTAGAAAAGCAATAAAAGACATTTCAAACCAATACCGCCTCCACCTCGTTGCGACAGTAAGTAATATTCCGATTTTTATCATCATCGTTAACTTGTCTCACTGTAAGGCTGGACTTTACCCCAACCTTTCCCACAAAAGGTCGCCGACCGACGCCCTACGTAAACCGATCTATCGACATACCTACCATGATATATACATCAGTATGGCACGGGCAAGTCCAAAGTCTACATTTGGCCAAACGCCAGTTTTACACCACCATTCATTTCCAAACTAATGTGCTGCTTCGAATATCTGTATCCATTCAAATCGATATATTTCATAACAATAATGGTTTATTAAACCACGGAATTTGGAAGTGGGCTGGTCACATTAGCCGCAGAACTGACAACCGTTGGAGCCCTAAAGTCCTTGAGTGGAGACCGCGACTCGGTAATTGTAGTGTTGGACGCCCTGCGACACGATGGGATGATGACATTCGAAGACTGGCTGGTGTGGGCTGGATGAGAGTGGCCGAAAATCGGGAGCGGTGGCGTGCATTAGGGGAGACCTATGTCCAGCAGTGGACGAGTGTGGGTTACTGATAATAATGATGAAACCACGAAATAGCAATACGATTAAGCTCTGTGTAACCCCAGTATAACTGTGGAATCAGCTGCCAACGATGGTGTTTCCGATACGACCTATATAGTGATCTTCAAGAAAAGGGCTGATTGGAGAATAGAGAGTGACAATGAGGTCTTAGATGTAGCGTGCTTTCCCAGAAGAAACCTATTCACTCTCAACTTAAAGACATCCAAATTGTAGCTCTCTGAGAATACAGAAGCCGGCAAGTTGTTCCATTCCTTAGCAGTTCGTACCAAGAAAGAAGAAGCGAAACGCTTAGTACGAGCTGGTGGAACTTCCACAGTGTAAGGGTGGATTCTTTTCGTCTTCCGCATTGTCCGGTGATAGAAAGGAGAAGGTGGTATCAGGTCGTGAAGCTCTTTCAAACACTCCCCAAAAAAACCAATAGACAGGCCACTCTACGTCGGTGAGCAAGACTTTTGGGAACTGGTGGTATCCTGAAGGTATACTCACAGGTTGTTACTGGCATTCCCCTGGCAGTGATATGGCGGGGCTACTCCAGGGTAGCTCAGCGTTCTGCTGCTGGAAGCCCAGGTTCTTCGTCACGGCGCCATTGTGGAGAGAACTGGTCGAGCTCTTGGGGCTGGGGGCCCCTGGGGAGGGCTCCCGCATCTGGCCGAAGAGGTCTGTCACCTGGGAAGATAGATATGGTGATAAATAAACATTCGTGAAGATTCGTGAAGCCTCGCTGCGGCATGCATGGGGGGACTTGACCGGAGTTATATCAGTCCTAAAACAAGATATGTCGTGGTGCGAGGGCTTCGCGCTATTTGCCCCACGACTATCTCATTCGATCGACGATGAGGGAGAATCTCAGGGGTTTTAGTCGGTAAACCCCCCGCCGTCATGCGAGGGTGGAGGGGAGTCCGACATAACCCTTCCGCCCCCCGGCGGACGGGTATTATTATTGTAAACAGACTAAAATAAATATTCTGCCTTTAACAGCTGCTACCGTTTCGCTCCTTTTGGCGAGGAAACCATGGAACCGTGGGGTTCTGAGGCCCGCAAGCTCTTCCGAGAGTTTTCTGCCCGGCTTTTCTAAATTTTGGTTTGGCCATTCAAAGGGGTAACGTCGCCAGCAATTGTGGGCATGCTGAGTTGCGGGGCAGACAACACTCCTTTGTAAATATTTCATCTTCCATCTTTGTATAGTGTATTTTTTTTATTGTTTATTTTAATTAGGTTATCATAAAATTACAATAGCAATGGTAGCAATGCATATTTTCCAATAAAATTTAAGTTTGTAAGTAATAATAACAGTAGGTATGATTCGCAGTGGTATGATTCGCAGTATGTTGACCTTTTTACCGTGAACAAAGTAGAAGTCAAGGATTCAATTAGTTTTACTATGTGATTTCAATGCAAACATATTTGATTGCTTATTTCTTTATGAAACACTCAATTTGGACTTGTTTAAAGTATACATTGGTTTGTTGATTCAATATTCATTTTATTATTATTGTTTTTGTCTATCTACGTAACGACTCGGTAAGCGTAGTGTTGGACGCCCTGCGACAAGATGGGATGATGACATTCGAAGGCTGGCTGGTGTGGGCTGGATGAGAGTGGCCGAAGATCGGGAGCGGTGGCGTGCATTAGGGGAGACCTATGTCCAGCAGTGGACGAGTGTTGGTTGCTGAATGAGCGGGTTTTAAAATAATTATTGCTCATATTAAACATTAAAATTATAAAAAATAAAAAAACACGTATACGTATTATATTTTTAACTCTAGTTTGCATTTCAATCATCAAAATGAAGAAAATTTACCTACTTAACGTTGTAAATTACACACAATCATAATAAACTTGTGATGGTCGTCCGTTTTGCCTCTAACCACAAACGGGAAACGAACCAGCAGGTCTAGAACGACTAAAAGTGTTGTCTCATCGTCGTTGCTAATAGTAGGTACTATACTTGCATGCTATTAATATGACAACACGAGCAGTTGAGTAAACACTGAAAGGTAGGGCGCACGCACTAAAAAAATTAAAAAATGTAAGTAAGCATTTATTGACCACAAACAAAAAAAAGATACACTAATTACCAGAACTGTAACAGTAAACATGACATAGTGCTAAATACTTAAAATTACCTAGGTATGTAGTTGACATACAATATATTATCATTTAACACAATGATAAAACATCAAGAAAGTTGTCAAAATGACTTCACCATTTCATTTTGTTACATACATTTTTTTATGATATTTTTATGATACGGGATGATCGGCGTGAAACAGTGGCTGTAGGTATATTCCGTCGACTGAGTCGGATAGGTACCGAAGGCCCATTTGGGGGAAAAGGGGGTTTCAGATTGGAAGCGTACTTGTGACTATACTGGTGTTGCAGGTGCTATAACAACGTAATAATAGATGGCGCTAGTTGAATACAGGATGGAGAAACATGATCCTGCAATATAGGAAAAGAACCAATCCAAATAATAATTGTTCTAACTTTTGCTCTATCACGAAAAATGATGATTAAATTTCAAAGACATTAACTGTTACTACAAAATTTAAACAAGGGGCACCCCTGCCAACGTGATTGCACAAACAAAACATTGTTTAGTTGGCTTATTGAGCACGAGTCTATTATTTGTTGAACACAAAACACTAGGAGAATCTTATGCAAACGTTCAGAAGCGCGCAACAAGAACATTCATGCTGTCTTTGAAGATAAATATCAATTATAAACTCTACAAGTGAGACACTTGTAGAGTGCACGTGCACCCGCGCTGTCAATGTGTGCGTGCGCCAAGCGACCTATGTAGGCTGTTACTGTACTGTTCTACATGTGGCCTATAACACCGCGCCGCGTCGCATACTGCGGGCGCCAGAGTGCCCGAGTGCGCGTGCACCCGCGCTGTCAATGTGTGCGTGCGCCAAGCGACCTATGTAGGCTGTTACTGTACTGTTCTACATGTGGCCTATAACACCGCGCCGCGTCGCATACTGCGGGCGCCAGAGTGCCCGAGTGCGCGTGCACCCGCGCTGTCAATGTGTGCGTGCGCCAAGCGACCTATGTAGGCTGTTACTGTACTGTTCTACATGTGGCCTATAACACCGCGCCGCGTCGCATACTGCGGGCGCCAGAGTGCCCGAGTGCGCGTGCACCCGCGCTGTCAATGTGTGCGTGCGCCAAGCGACCTATGTAGGCTGTTACTGTACTGTTCTACATGTGGCCTATAACACCGCGCCGCGTCGCATACTGCGGGCGCCAGAGTGCCCGAGTGCGCGTGCACCCGCGCTGTCAATGTGTGCGTGCGACCTATGTGCTATGTAGGCTGTCACCATAGGCTACTGTCCTGTCCTACATGTGACCTTAAACTTTGAAGGGCTCATTGTGTGATATTCTAAAGGCTAGAGGTTATAGAAATCTGACTGCGAAAATAGATAACACAAAATATACCTAGCTTTGTCATGGTCTATTTGAAAATAGTCCGTGCTCATTTGTTCAAGGAATTCAGTCCAATTTGAAAGCGAATTTCATCGTTTTAATATTACCTAAATGAGGCAAAATTACTTTTTTATTTGCCAAAGTTAATTACAAACTAAGGGGTTTTCATCTATAACTTTTAGAAACTCACAAAAACAATTTAAAACTGTAGTTACAAATTTACCATTTAAAAGAGATAAAAAATACTAAAGACATCGGCAAATCTTATACCTATTACAAATCGAAAATGCAAAAAACCAGTGCGATGCTATCATCGCCCAGCGCCATCTCTTGGTAGAATGTGGAACTATTGTTCCGAAACAAAATGAAGTCAGGTGACATTGTTTTTAAAGCCCTATTGGTCTGGTGGTTTAAGTACCGAGCCGAAAGTGTGTTTCGAATTTTTCGAACACAGTTTGGGTGTTGTGATCACCGCACCGCATTAGACAAGCGTGGTGATTAAGCCTAATCCCATCATAGTAGCGATGACTTGATTTCTATGATGGAGGCGTTTGCCCTGCAGTGGGACAGTATAGGCTGATACTTTTATAAAGATATGACATCTTTTGGTGAACGCAGATATTTCGATACTTAAACGGAGTACAGTTTTAATGCAGAAATTCTTGAAGTGCCAATTTCATCCGTTATTCCTTTAATGTAGGGTCAAAATCCGCCAGTGCAGTTTTGACCACGACCGCTGCAACGTGGCCGAAACGTCGAGCAAGTACAATATTATACGTACTTAATAATAAAAAACGCGAAAAATTTAGAAAACAATTTCTATAAAATTTGCGTCAAAATCTTTAAATAATGTATAGTTAAAAGTTATTTTATTTATGGAGAAAACCTTTCGTACAATCGGTTTATTTTGTGAAATGTGTGAAGTGAAAGTTAAAGTGTTCAGTGGCAACTGATAAAATACATCCTGTATACGTATTTAAGTATCATTTAAATTGCTGACAGAAGATTGTGCGATTAAGAAATAAGCACGTTTTTAAGTTAGCGTGATGATCCATTACTGCGTTTTTAGGGTTCCGTAGCCAAATGGAAAAAAATGGAACCCTTATAGATTCGTTTTGTGCCCCATTAGTGCGTTTTTAGGGTTCCGTAGCCAAATGGCAAAAAATGGAACCCTTTCAGATTAGTCATGTGCCACATTAGTGCGTTTCTAGGGTTCCGTAGCCAAATGGCAAAAATGGAACCCTTTCAGATTAGTCATGTGCCACATTAGTGCGTTTTAGGGTTCCGTAGCGAAATGGGAAAAAATGGAACCCTTATAGATTCTTTTTGTGCCACATTAGTGCGTTTTAGGGTTCCGTAGCAAAATGGTAAAAAATTAAACACTTTTAGATTAGACATGTGCCCCAATAGTGCATTTTAGGGTTCCGTAGCCAAATGGGAAAAAATGGAACCCTTATAGATTCTTTTTGTGCCACATTAGTGCGTTTTAGGGTTCCGTAGCAAAATGGTAAAAAATTAAACACTTTTAGATTCGTTTTGTGCCCCAATAGTGCATTTTAGGGTTCCGTAGCCCAATGGCAAAAATTGAACCCTTTAGATAAGTCATGTGCCCCATTAGTGCGTTTCTAGGGTTCCGTAGCCAAATGGGAAAACATGGAACCCTTATAGATTAGTTTTGTGCCCCATTAGTGCGTTTTTAGGGTTCCATAGCCAAATGGCAAAAAAATTAAACCCTTTCAGATTAGTCATGTGCTCCATTAGTGCGTTTTTAGGGTTCCGTAGCCAAATGGGAAAAAATGGAACCCTTATAGATTATTTTTGTGCCACATTAGTGCGTTTTAGGGTTCCGTAGCCAAATGGCAAAAAATGGAACCCTTATAGATTATTTTTGTGCCACATTAGTGCGTTTTATTTAGGGTTCCGTAGCCAAATGGCAAAAAATGGAACCCTTAAAGATTATTTTTGTGCCACATTAGTGCGTTTCTAGGGTTCCGTAGCCAAATGGCAAAAAATGGAACCCTTTCAGATTAGTCATGTGCCACATTAGTGCGTTTCTAGGGTTCCGTAGCCAAATGGCAAAAAATGGAACCCTTAAAGATTATTTTTGTGCCACATTAGTGCGTTTCTAGGGTTCCGTAGCCAAATGGGAAAAAATGGAACCCTTAAAGATTATTTTTGTGCCACATTAGTGCGTTTTTAGGGTTCCGTAGCCAAATGGCAAAAAATGGAACCCTTAAAGATTATTTTTGTGCCACATTAGTGCGTTTTAGGGTTCCGTAGCCAAATGGCAAAAAATGGAACCCTTAAAGATTATTTTTGTGCCACATTAGTGCGTTTTAGGGTTCCGTAGCCAAATGGCAAAAAATGGAACCCTTAAAGATTATTTTTGTGCCACATTAGTGCGTTTCTAGGGTTCCGTAGCCAAATGGCAAAAAATGGAACCCTTTCAGATTAGTCATGTGCCACATTAGTGCGTTTCTAGGGTTCCGTAGCCAAATGGCAAAAAATGGAACCCTTTCAGATTAGTCATGTGCCACATTAGTGCGTTTTTAGGGTTCCGTAGCCAAATGGCAAAAAATGGAACCCTTAAAGATTATTTTTGTGCCACATTAGTGCGTTTTTAGGGTTCCGTAGCCAAATGGCAAAAAATGGAACCCTTAAAGATTATTTTTGTGCCACATTAGTGCGTTTTAGGGTTCCGTAGCCAAATGGCAAAAAATGGAACCCTTAAAGATTATTTTTGTGCCACATTAGTGCGTTTTAGGGTTCCGTAGCCAAATGGCAAAAAATGGAACCCTTAAAGATTATTTTTGTGCCACATTAGTGCGTTTTTAGGGTTCCGTAGCCAAATGGCAAAAAATGGAACCCTTAAAGATTATTTTTGTGCCACATTAGTGCGTTTTTAGGGTTCCGTAGCCAAATGGCAAAAAATGGAACCCTTAAAGATTATTTTTGTGCCACATTAGTGCGTTTTTAGGGTTCCGTAGCCAAATGGCAAAAAATGGAACCCTTTCAGATTAGTCATGTGCCACATTAGTGCGTTTTAGGGTTCCGTAGCCAAATGGGAAAAAATGGAACCCTTTCAGATTAGTCATGTGCCACATTAGTGCGTTTTAGGGTTCCGTAGCCAAATGGCAAAAAATGGAACCCTTAAAGATTATTTTTGTGCCACATTAGTGCGTTTCTAGGGTTCCGTAGCCAAATGGCAAAAAATGGAACCCTTTCAGATTAGTCATGTGCCACATTAGTGCGTTTCTAGGGTTCCGTAGCCAAATGGCAAAAAATGGAACCCTTAAAGATTATTTTTGTGCCACATTAGTGCGTTTTAGGGTTCCGTAGCCAAATGGGAAAAAATGGAACCCTTAAAGATTATTTTTGTGCCACATTAGTGCGTTTTAGGGTTCCGTAGCCAAATGGCAAAAAATGGAACCCTTAAAGATTATTTTTGTGCCACATTAGTGCGTTTTAGGGTTCCGTAGCCAAATGGCAAAAAATGGAACCCTTAAAGATTATTTTTGTGCCACATTAGTGCGTTTTAGGGTTCCGTAGCCAAATGGCAAAAAATGGAACCCTTAAAGATTATTTTTGTGCCACATTAGTGCGTTTTAGGGTTCCGTAGCCAAATGGCAAAAAATGGAACCCTTAAAGATTATTTTTGTGCCACATTAGTGCGTTTCTAGGGTTCCGTAGCCAAATGGCAAAAAATGGAACCCTTTCAGATTAGTCATGTGCCACATTAGTGCGTTTCTAGGGTTCCGTAGCCAAATGGCAAAAAATGGAACCCTTAAAGATTATTTTTGTGCCACATTAGTGCGTTTTAGGGTTCCGTAGCCAAATGGCAAAAAATGGAACCCTTAAAGATTATTTTTGTGCCACATTAGTGCGTTTCTAGGGTTCCGTAGCCAAATGGCAAAAAATGGAACCCTTAAAGATTATTTTTGTGCCACATTAGTGCGTTTTTAGGGTTCCGTAGCCAAATGGCAAAAAATGGAACCCTTTCAGATTAGTCATGTGCCACATTAGTGCGTTTTAGGGTTCCGTAGCCAAATGGGAAAAAATGGAACCCTTAAAGATTATTTTTGTGCCACATTAGTGCGTTTCTAGGGTTCCGTAGCCAAATGGGAAAAAATGGAACCCTTAAAGATTATTTTTGTGCCACATTAGTGCGTTTTAGGGTTCCGTAGCCAAATGGCAAAAAATGGAACCCTTAAAGATTATTTTTGTGCCACATTAGTGCGTTTTAGGGTTCCGTAGCCAAATGGCAAAAAATGGAACCCTTAAAGATTATTTTTGTGCCACATTAGTGCGTTTTTAGGGTTCCGTAGCCAAATGGCAAAAAATGGAACCCTTAAAGATTATTTTTGTGCCACATTAGTGCGTTTTAGGGTTCCGTAGCCAAATGGCAAAAAATGGAACCCTTAAAGATTATTTTTGTGCCACATTAGTGCGTTTTTAGGGTTCCGTAGCCAAATGGCAAAAAATGGAACCCTTAAAGATTATTTTTGTGCCACATTAGTGCGTTTTAGGGTTCCGTAGCCAAATGGCAAAAAATGGAACCCTTAAAGATTATTTTTGTGCCACATTAGTGCGTTTTAGGGTTCCGTAGCCAAATGGCAAAAAATGGAACCCTTGAACTGGAAGGGCATTCCATGACTGGATGGTTCGGGGCAGGAACGAGGAGCTAAACCTCTTGGTACTATTGTTTGATGATATTTTAATTCTATAATTACCATTAAGTTCTGTAATATTTTGTGCAATAAAGAGTATCTATCTATCTATATTTCGTCCCGTGGGTCATAATTATCGGGCCGTGATACCTAGGTCGAGTAAAAAGTATGTTCCGAATTTTTAGAACATAGCTCGGGTTTGTGATCACCGCACCGCATTAGGCAAGCGTGGTGATTAAGCCTAATCCCATCATAGTAGCGATGACTTGATTTCTATGATGGAGGCCTTTGCTCTGCAGTGGGATAGTATAGGCTGATACTTTACTATGTTACTAATATCCTTTAAATTAATTGTTATTGATCAAAACCTGTTTGATATTTTAAAGTGCGCATCAATTAAAAGAAAACAAATTTTTATACGTTGATGTGTTGTCGGTACGTTTATTTAAGTGTTACCGTCTCGTGAATACGTCTGCTCGTCTGCCACCTAGGGTTGGAAAAGGTTAAATTATCACCATCTTGCTCCTCCACGATGGCTCCTACACTGGGAAACCAACAAAACTTAAATGAATAGGTTAATACAGGATACATCCTGTATATGCCAAAAGTAGGTAGCTTGTTTATTGCAGGGAAAAAATAAATGTTATGTCAATGGCCAAATAAAAAAAAAACAGAGAAATCAAAAAGAAAACGATGTTAAAATGTAAAGTTGGTTAAATTATTTGGTTAACTTTAAGCAAAAACTGGTAATTAAACTAGTGTTGCCGATTGACGACTATCAATAGCTTTTTTAATAAGTGATAGATGGCAGACGAGCAGACGGATCACCTGATGGTAAGTGATTGCCGCCGCTCATAGACACTCGCAACATCCGTGGGGTTATAGTGCGCTGCAAACTTTTTAACCCCCTTTCCCCCGATTTGGCCACCGATATCCTAATCAACTCACTCTGGCTGACAACAATCCTAACTCACTCTGGCTGATATGCCAATGACGTACAGTAAAACTGGGATCCATCTACATAGTGATTGGTTATTTTTAACTAGCGGCCGCCCGCGACTTCGTCCGCGTGGAAAAGTAATGTTATTTAGCCTATAGCCTTCCTCGATAAATGGACTATCCAACAAAAAAAGAATTATTCAAATCGCACCAGTAGTTTCGGATTAGCGCGTTCAAACAAACAAACAAACAAACAAACAAACAAAAAACAAACTCTTCAGCTTTATTATATTAGTATAGATTGAGATGTCAAAATTTACTGTTGCTAAATGACAACATTTACTTAGATTTTGTCATCTCATATCATTATTATACATCCAATGACGTTGAATCTGGATCTCAGTAATAGAAATAGAAATATTCTTTATTTAATTTAAGTCCATATAGAACATTTATTAATGTCAAATATTATGTAAGCTACCGCTGATTCGGAAAGTGTTAAAGTACGCCATCTAGCGGATTTTTCACACGCGTTAGCCCCTATTGCCAGGTAAGCTGTTCATACTATCGACCATCCTATCGATTTACCAACTTTCGAATGGAAACTATCAATATTGTGGCAACACTTACATAAAACAAACCAATGAAAAAAAGTAGTTTTGGGTCACACATTGCATTCTTCAAAAACGGGTTATTCTCTGACTCGATATAATTATGTCCATTCGGTGAAACTCAAAATTAGTACAATTATTTCAATAACTGGACACAATGAAGATTTTTATAAGGTGAATGAGGTACTTTCTCACAGCTTATTAATTGTCCTGTTCGTTCAAAACTCACTGTGTCCAGTGTGTCCAGTTGGCGAAATAAATAATTCTTACTAATTTTGAGTTTCACCAACTGGACACAGTATATAAAGCTGGACACATTGTGTCCAGTGTTTTGTGTCGAGTTAGTTATAAAAAAAGAAAGCCAAGCACACGAAACCTTACCATATGTTTTATATTTATGGCAGAGGTGTCCGAGTGGGAACCAAATAGAGGTCTATGCGGTTTTTGGCTCATTTTCGGTTATCTGTTTAAAATAAAAAAAATCTTGAAAAAGTTAAAAAAAACATAAAATCTATTTTGAGCTCGCCCAGGCGATTCATTTGAGCCCAAACACGATAGGTAAAGAGTAAGAGTACCTAAATAAAACATTTATTGACCACAACATTATTTACACATAGACAAAAAGACAAAAAAAAAAAAACATAGAAGTTGCGGCCAACAAGGTTCAGCCTCAGCATGATGCTGCAGCCGCCGCGAGCAGCTGCTGCAGCGCTGGTTTCCAGGCTGAACCTTGGGTGACGCCTTAAATATCATAAACAGTAGAAATATAGAATAGGGCATATCTCGCTCTAAAAGGCCGGCAGCGCACCTGTGAAGCCCCTGGAGTTGCAGGTGTTCATGGGCGACGGTAATCGCTTAACATCAGGTGATCCGTATGCTCGTTCTGCCCCCTATCCTATAAAAAAAAAAAAAAAAAATACACATACAACAGATACTTACAAAAAAAATCCTTAAAGTGAACCAATCTCATCTTACAGTGTTACTTATAAAAACTTTCTATGGATATGCCAAGATATAGCTGGCGGCACGAAAGTATAGCGATGACCGTTATTTTGCGCACTTGTAAAAAAGGTGGTGGTGTCTATGAGCGGCGGCATTGCTTACCATCAGGTGATCCGCCTGCTCGTCTGCTACCTATCACATAAAAAAAGACTTTCTATCAAAATTGGTTTCTGCGCACTCAAGGTCATAACTAAACTTTCTTGCCTCGGACTATACTACACTAGCTATAGTTAAATTTAATGTAAAGAATGAATAACCCTAAAATAGGTACTTTCGTTATAAGGTTGTCATAAGCCTATACTCGTTGCATGAGACGGCAACGCGGCAAATCATAGACAATACTATGGAATAAAATGTAAAAATACGATTTTGTCTGTGGATTCTGTCATTTGTAGTGTTTGTAGCAAACACTGGTAAGTATTTTTTTTTATTTTTTTTTTATGTAATAGGTAGCAGACGAGCAGGCGGATCACCTGATGGTAAGCAATTGCCGCCGCTCATGGACACTTGCAACACCAGTGGAGTTAAGTACAAGTGCGCTGCCACCTTTTATCCCCTTCCCCCCCGATGGGCCTCCGGTACCCTCACTCACTCGGCGAAACACAGCACAGGAGCTGCTTCACGCAATCACGCAAACGTATATAGCAAAATATCAAAATTCGTAGAAACATGTCATTTTCATCTGTCAGTTTACTACACTTACGATTAAAAACCAGAGTATAGGTGTAAGTTATGCTGGGTTTAAGTTATGCACTAAGAATATTATTCTAAGGTTATGCAGCTTATAGGTTGATACTTTTTATACCTTTAAAACGTTAAGATTCAATTTTAATAGACAAAAAGTCATTATTATTGTGGTCACGTTCCAATTAAGTCTGTAATTTTCCTCATCCATAAATATCAATATTAAGGTTTTTACCCGTACTAAAGTTATTTCAGTTTAGAGTTAGGTAATCATCATTAGCAACCCACACTCGTCCACTGCTGGACATAGGTCTCCCCCAATGCACGCCACCGCTCCCGATCTTCGGCCACTCTCATCCAGCTCACTCCAGCCAGCCTTGGAATGTCGTCATACCATCTTGTAGCAGGGCGTCCAACACTACGTTTGCCGAGTCGCGGTCTCCACTCAAGGACTTTATGGCTCCATTATCAGTTCTGCGGCTAATGTGACCAGCCCACTGCCACTTCAGTTTGCTAATTCATGGCTCCAACGCGGCATCAGAAATGATGTAATTAGACAGAGAACCAGAGTCACCGACATAAAACTGAAGTGGCAGTGGGCTGGTCACATTAGCCGCAGAGTTAGGTAATAGTTCGAATTAATTCTAGGACTAATTTGTTTTTAATGGAGCTGTGATTACAAAAACTGTTTCAACTGATAAGTCTATCTATCTTAGTATACTCGTAGTTATATAAGCTGGCTATACATTATACAAAATTCGTTTTTTTTATAATGGCGCTGTGTCCAATTAAATCGCGCAAGCGTTTCGTATTTTCGGTTTACCTATAAGTCTTGTCGTTGTCTATAGAAATTATCTCTTTATAAATAGTATTGATGATAGGTGGCAGACGAGCAGACTGATCACCTAAATGGTAAGCCACTGCCGCCGCCCATAGACACCTGCAACACCAGTGGAGTCACAAGTGCGGCAGCTGCCCTCCCCTCCCCCCCCTGGGTACGCCCATGTACCTTACTGTCATTTCAGATTATACTTCATACTTCAACATAACATTTCCTGACATTTAACCCAAGCGTATGCGCATACAATTATGTTCATACAAACACATTAATTTAATTGCCCAGTGAATCGTCAGTTTTAGCCACTGGTTCCTGACATGGCTTTAGCATAATCTTTCTGCTTCATATAACATTGTTTACATGAATATATTATTCAATGACTTAGATTTTCAGTTCTGAAACATACCTACTCATTTTATAATCACATAGCTGTCACCCGCGACTTCGTCCGCGTGGAAAAGTATCTTTGGGTAGCATTTTTGATTAGTCAATAATTTTTAACCCCCCCTTTAAGGGATTAAAAGGGTCATTTCGAGACATAAGTTCCATTCCGTACCAATAGATGGTGCTTGCATCGCGTTAGTGTTTCATCATTTTGGTAAGTATAAAAGGTCTATCGATTTCTATGGAATTTACCTCTATTAAATAGTATGTAAAAGGCGCTAGCCTCTTTTATGAGGATAACTTGGCCAATGTCATATGAAATAATTGATATAATGTGGGTAGTCAACAGTCAAAGTCATTCAAAGTCACGGTCACTCAATAAAACCCCGGACTTCGTCGTCCGTTTCTAGGACACCATTCGTTAGTGTTGTAGTTGAACACGAAAAATTTTCAGGATATCGATAGTATTGCAAATGTCAAAAATATCGATACCTATAGGGAAATTAGCGCACTCTACTGTACTGATATACGCTAAAACTAATATAATACCTAACGTCATAATGACCGAAGTGTCTTGTTATTTTCGCAGCATCCATTCAGATTTTCCTCAAACAGTTTTTATTAGCGTTTATCGTCCGTTTTTGTCCACATTCGCGTTTTGGAATATCCTTCAAATTATTAATGTTAAAGCCATTCAGATGAATATCAGATAATATCACATACATCGACCTGACTCCAAAGTCCTTTGGAGCTCAAGTAATTGCCACAAAATAATTAAACATCTTTTTACAAAAGTAACTATGTACAGTTCCCCTTATTACGAAACGTCGTCTAAAGTTCAGTTTTGGTTTAAACTAATGCTGTCTCTTTCATTGCTGACTTTAATAAAAATGACAGCATCATTTTTAAATCATCACTAACTTTAGTCTTTTGTAATGAGGGGAACCATTTCGGCTGCCTACCTTCATCTCGAGCTAAAGAGGACCTTAAACGAAACTATTTTATTAGTTTTCATAGCAGGATTTTTTTAAATAGTAGATATATCTCATAATGCTCACAATTCATCATCATCATAAGCAACCCACACTCGTCTATTGCTGGACATAGGTGCTCCCCTAATGCACGCCACCGTTCCCGATTTTCGGCCACTCTCATCCAGCTCACTCCAGCCAGCCTTCGAATATCATCATCCCATCTTGTCGCAGGGCGTCAACACTACGCTTACGAGTCGCGGTCTCCACTCAAGGACTTTACGGCTCCAACGGTGGTCAGTTCTGCGGCTAAAGTTAACCAGCCCACACCCACTTCAGTTTGCTAATTCGGTGGGCTATGTCGGTGACTCTGGTTCCTGTCGGATTACATCATTTCTGATGCGGGCCTTCAGAGATACTCCAAGCATAGCCCTTTCCATCGACTTTGAACCGGTGGGTTAGTCCAGCCGCAGCCGTGAGTGTACACGTCTAGGCACCGTAGTCGTAGGTCGGTCGAAGACTTCTGACTTAAGACACTCACAATTAATATAAATCAATAGTGGCGCTAGTATCGTCGCGGTGTCGCCTTAAACACACTAAAGACTTCGCAGGTAATTAATTCACTTAATCATTTGCACTAGTGATAGCTGTGTTTTAACATCATCCATCAGATGATGACGTGATAATCAACAGACTAACTCAATGATAGGTGATTAATCAATCAACGAAGAGTTGTGATGGGATCAAATTAAACTTGACCTTGGCTTGATTCGCTACTGCGTAGTCGATTAACGTTTTTTCATAGTCTTTTCCCAATTTTCAGTCAAAAGATTCGGCCATATTTTGGACAAAAAACATAAAAATATTGGAATAGTGTAGACCCCCGATAAGTAGTGATGACTTTCTATGAAGGCCTTATTCTTCAGCGGGACAGATACAAGGTGAAATTATTAATCACTATCGAAATTTTTAAGTTCGCCTTAGAATCTGTAAGTGAACAGCTTTCTCCTAGAAACATGTCGACTTAATTATGTCAATTTTTTTCTACTTTTCATACAAATCAGTCTGATCACGCGATCGATATAGTATGGGAAGTTCAAAATTGTTTGTCGTATTTCGACTAATGTTCCTTGGAGAGAGTTGTATAGTGTACACTTACGGATTCTAACGGCCAGTTTTTGAATGGAGAATTTGAAGTTAAGCACTACTTAAGTACAAACTTTGACAGTTGAGCCATACTTCAAATGTCAAAGTTTTATACTTAAGTAGTGCTCAACTTCAAATGTCTCAAATCAGAAAACCGGCCGTAAGCTCTAGCGTAAAACATTTGGTGGTGATTAAACATTCACCTTCTATAGTCTTAATCCTTTGAGTAGAGTAAAATACTCTATAATGAATGAAATGAATGAATGAAATGAATGAAAATGAAAAAATGAATATGCTTTTTATTGCACAAAAGCAAGAGGTATAAAACCTTAAAAGTTGTATTAACAGGAGAATGTACAAACCAAGGCGGCCTTATCCACTCATTCATCATCATCATCATTTCAGCCAATAGACGTACACTGCTGGACATAGGCCTCCCCCAAAGTTCTCCACACAGATCGGTCCTGTGCCACCCGCATCCAAGGGACTCCCGCGACCTTCACCAGATCGTCGGTCCACCTGGTGCGAGGCCTTTTTTTCCCAGGGGAAACCATCATGGCCTTCACCTTGCCACATGTGGGGGACAAGGTGGTGTGTGGGACTCTAGCCCTAACCAAAACCCCTGGGGTGTCCATCTCAGCGCAATCGCGGTCGGATACCCCACAGCCGGGACTGGACCGTACCGCAAATCGCTCGCCACTTTGAGCCAAATTGTTTGGCGCAATGCAGCCCTTCCCAAATGCGCGACCTACCAGGACACCCAGTAGGATTTTTTCCCTCGCGGAGTCGTGATATTGAGCAAGCCACTCCCCAGTAGTGGCATGCTCACGTACTCCGAAGCCCGTTTAGTCGCCTCTTACGACAGGCCGGGAATACCTTGGCAGTATTCTTAACGCCCCTAGCCACAGGACACAAACCTAGTGGGAGGCCTGTCTTATCGCTATGATAATTAAATAATTTATGGTGATTTTTTCTTTGTCTTTGACTGATCATCATTCACGTGAAGCATCCGTGATGATGAGCCCCATTGTGAGCAAACAATCCAAAATAAATGTTGGACGCTGCCCAAGATTTCCGTGTCTCGGTCAGCCGTTTTGGCAGACGTCTCCAGTTTTGGTACGGTTACTCTTGCTAATCTGTCGTTGATATGCCTGAAGGTACCGGCCAATCGCTACTCGCTTTAACTGTGGGAGAGTCTCGCTTCGGCATGAATTGGGCCAGCTTATAATAAGAAGTGGTGACCTAACCGAAATATTTTTTCCGAATAATTTGAGACAGACTATTTCACTAACATAATAATAATAAAATTTATTGCGCGCATTGACAACACATAAGTATAACATATTTTAATGATTTCATAAGTATAACATATTTATGATGAAATCTATATCTTCTATACTATTTAATAAAGAGATAAAATTCTATAAGACAACGACAAGGCTTATAAGGTAAAACCGAAAACACGGAAACGCTTGGCGCGATGTATTGGACACAGCGCAATCCTATTGGTTCATTTCTGAATTACGGTCCCGAAGCGAAGTGAGGGCCGGGCCAATAGGACAAAATAATGTATTTCCGTTACTTAGGTATCTAGACACGCGGGAGCGAGTCAAGCCAAGGTAAAAACGAAATTGGCGAAGAAGCGAACTAGGGTAACGAATTTATGTGATAGGTAGCAGGCGAGCAGGCGGATCACCTGATGGTAAGGAATTGCCGCCGCCCATGGACACTTGCAACACCAGCGCAGTTACAAGTGCGCTGACAACCTTTTATCCCCTTCCCCCCCGAGTGGGCCTTCGGTACCCTCACTCACTCGGCGATACACAGCACAGGGGCTTCTTCACGCCGGTTTTCTGTGAGGCAGTGGTATCACTCCGGTCGAGCCGGCCCATTCATGCCGAAGCGTGCCAATAAAGATTATTATGACTTTGAACTTGACAGTATTCTGAGCCATAGGGCACACCAATGAAACACCCTGTATCAACCGGACATGTGACTGTATTTAATTAAACCCATAGGTAAAGGTCACAACTCGTCGTCAACAACAACTAATTTGAGCGTGTGTTGAGGAAAACCTTCGCTTTATTGTCACTTGATGACTTATTTAGCTTAACCTTAACTTAACAATTAACACGCCTCTTTCTATGGTGTTATGTTTGATTATGTCTATTTATATCTAACTAGCAGATCTAGTGTTATCCGTGGTACAGATAGCCTCACATCAGGCCTCTATTTCACAAGACAATTGTTAGTGACATAATTATGGAAAAAAAACCCCTACAATAACATAGAAAGAAGAAAGAAAGAAAGAAAATAATTTATTAATTTGGACACCACAACACAATAATATAACATACTACAGACAATTTTGACCACAACACAAGAAATAAAAACACACTAGTAAAAAATAAATTTAAACCAAAAAAAAAAAAAAGTTTTAAAAAAATAAATAACTAACACAACCAAAAAAAAGAAACAATAACTGACCCTCCCCATTGTCCAGCAGTGCCGTGCAATTATATTATGCTATAGACAACATAGTGTCTTTTTTATTGCAATGTTAAAAATTATTAGCCTATATCGTTATATCGTTATATTGTGAAAAACAATAATATTTCACTACATCACATACATTGGTCTGACTCTGATATAGGTAGCTCAAGCACCTGTGTTACAGATGTCAGAACCAACAGTGGTATTACAAATATATACATAGAATACTTTTCTTTTGTAAATACATACTTATAATACAAAGAAATACCCAGACCAATACAAACAAACATGTTCATGCACACAAATGTTTGTACTGTGCGGGGATCGAACCCGCAACCCTTGGCCCAGACGCAGCATTCACTACCACTGAACCAACCGGGTCGTCGTATAAAGGCTCGCTGCAGGGTAAAGGCCTCCATAATAGAAATCATATCATCGTTACTAGACGGAATTAGGCTTAATCACCAAGCTTGCCTAATGCGATTGGTGATCACAAACTTGAGCTATGTTCAAAAGATTCGAAACATCCTTTTTGCTCGACCCGGGAATCGAACCCAGGAAGTAAGTAAGTAGTAAGTAATGAAAAGTCGAGCCGCGACTGAAAATTGTCAAGCGACATAGTATGAATTTTTAATATTTTCCATATAAATATAAAATACTAGCGGCCGCCCGCGACCCGTCCGCGTGGAAAGTAACTTTTTACCCCCTTTTAAACCCTTTACAACCCCCTTTCGCAATAAAAAGTAGCCTATGTTCTTTCTCAGGGTCTAGATCATCTGTATGTATACAAATTTCATTTAAATCCGTTGAGTGTTTTGGCGTGAAAGTGTAACAGACAGACAGACAGACAGAGTTACTTTCGCATTTATAATATTAGTATGGAATAGTATGGAATAGTACGGATGAATGGCATTGTAAATTATATTGCAAGCATTATTATTTCTACTTAGTGGACATTTTGTGTGGAATTTGTATAGGGTTCACATCCCAGGTTGAGCAAAAGTATGTTTCGAATTATTCGAACACAGCTCGGGTTTGTGATCACCGCACCGCATTAGGCAAGCGTGGTGATTAAGCCTAATCCCATCATAGTAGCGATGACTTGATTTCTATGATAGAAGCCTTTGCCCTGCAGTGGGACAGTATATAGGCTGATACTTTATATTTACTACATTTTTACAGTAATTTCTTAGCAAAAATACAGTAAAAATTCATAATTGTCTTGTATTATCATGCAGTTATTTGTAGAGAAATTCGTGACAGAAATACCAATAAAAAGAGCATCATCGTCGTATTATAAATATGTATGGTCACATACAATGATAAGAATTCATTAACAGTGTAACATTATGCTAGATCACGCAAGTTGTAAAGTAATATACAGGGTGTGTGTAAACATTCCTGACTTAACATTTTTAATTACTTTAAGCATAATTCCATGTTTTGTCCATTTGTATGTTAAATTGATTATACTCTCGGTGTCAAAAAATCGCACATCTGCGTAGTTTTTTACAACGCGCTCATATCACAGCTTCGTATATTAAAAAGTAAAAATTTTATTACAATATTTTTAAGGTAACATTACCAATATATTATTATGTTCGTCTTTTATTCAAACATTTTCATCATCCATGGAATTTACTTGATTCGTCCAAAAAAATTAAAAAGTAAATCAGTTTTTCAGCTCCATAGAACATTGTATGGGACAAGAACATGATTACTTTTTTATGTTTTGGGAAAATTAGGAAGTTTCACGACTAATTAAGAAGCATGATCAACAGACGAGCATATAAAAAAACCATGTACGTAAAAAATATTGCAATCAAATGTTTACATTTTTATATACGAAGCCGTGATATGAGCGCGTTAGTATGAAAACTACGCAGATGTGCGATTTTTTGACGCCGAGAGTAGTATAGTTTTAACTAAAAAAACTCATGGGCCGGCTTGACCGGAGTGAAACCACGGCCTAACAGAAGATAGGCGTGAGGCCTGCGCTGTGTTTGTAGAGTGAGTGAGGGTACCGGAGGCCCAATTAGGGGGCAAGGGGGTTAAAGGTTGGTATTGGCGGAAACACAGCAGTGGTATTACTCCTGTCGAGCCCATTCATGCCGAAGCGGAGCTCTCCTACTGTGAAGTTAACTTTAAAATATAAAGTTTCAAAAGAATCTTCTTGATTTTTTTACAACTCTTATTTTTATTTGGCTTTCATAACATATCGGTTTGTTATTTTAGTAATTTTCATTAGAGTGTTGTAAATTTTTTGGACAACTCCCAAAATTAGTTTTTCGTAAATTCTTAGAACATAAATTATCTTCAAACTGTTTCGTAACAAGCAATGTTAATGACCCTGCCTCATACGCCAAAGGTCGTGGGTTCGATCCCCACCCTGGACAAACATTGTGATGAATGTGTTTGTTCAGTGTCTGAGTGTAGGTAATGTATGTATTTTAGCACTAGTGGCCCGCCCTCACTTCGCTTCGGGACCGTAATTCAGAAATGAACCAATAGATGGCGCTGTGCTAAATTACATCGCGCAAGCATTTCGTGTTTTCGGTTTACCTATAAGCCTTGTCGTTGTCTATAGATGTTATCTCTTTATAAATAGTATAGAAGTTATATTTGTGCTTCCTCTGTTGTCTGATATCTGTAACACAAGTGCTTAAGCTACTTAGTACGGAACTACGGAGTCAGGTCAATGTATGAGATGTTATGAGATAATATTAAAAGTAACCTATAACTATAACAATTTATTAAAATAGTATTAAACGCCCCGTTGGTATAATGGTTTATGATCATGGGGTTCGATTCTCGGGTCGAGCAAAAGTAAGTTTTTGATTTTTCGAACACAGCTCGGGTTTGTGATCACCAATCCGCATTAGGCAAGCGTGGTGATTAACTTCGTAAGGCCCAGACAGCAGACACAATGTAAAATTTTTTTTTATACTAAAGGCGGCAAACGAGCAAGCGTGTCACCTGCTGGTAAGTAATCACCGCTGCCCATGAACATCTGCGAGATCAGAGAGGTCGCTGATGCGTTGCCGGCCTTTTAAGGAGTATGCTCTTCTCTTGAAGGTCCTTAAGTCATAGGCCTCGTTCACCACCCCTGAGTAAAGTTTCAAGTAATTTACTTCTCAATTGAAGTGGGTTTGGAGGAAACTGTCCCCTGGTCCGCGGCCTAGTTTAATTTAAATAATTTATTCAATACAAATACAAATATACCAATTTTCTACGAACCCACTTTAATTGACAAGTAAATTACTTGAAACTTTACTCAAGGATGGTGAACGAGGCCCATAGTCTTTTAAAAGACTTTTGGGTCTTACGATGTTAAGCCTAATCCCATCATAGTAACGATGACTTGATTTCTATAGAGGCTTTTACCCTACAGTTTAGTCACGTACTTTAAAAGTGCATTATGCTAGAAACGCAATACCGTCAAGTGTTAAACCCGTTTGCCACTTTACAAGGAAATCATTAATTTGTCATTAATTTCTGGTGCAGATTACATAATGATGATGGGATGGCGCCGACATTATTGGAAATTTATTGGTTGTAATTCCTTACAACATTTTAAAATTAGTTTAGGTATTACTTAATTACTGTTCTATTAAAACGAGTTGAGATTCTTTAGTGAATATTCATAGGAAAGTTATACAGTATATTTTGTAAAGTTTTAAGTTGTACAGTGTATCTGTAAAGGAGGATTTTAATTATTTATTATTTTATGATGTTTTTTTTTAATAAACAGGTTATTTTTGGTTTGTGTAAAACATGAATGCTTATCCAATTTTTAATTATTCAAATATAAAAAGTTTTATTAATATTTAAAAAAATCAAGGTAATCTGCCTCATCTTTGAACCATATATCATAAAACCATAAAACACTTGTATAACCGGTGAGTATGGGTAAAAAAACTTGTTATGTTATTGTGCCCTTACAAGGATATAACATCAATCTTAACACATAACTTAATAACTTGTCAAAAACGTACATATTTTAACACTCAGACAACAAACATGAATATGTCCAGAACGAGAATCGAATCCACGGCCCTTGGATCGTGTGGAAAAATCACTGTATCAGCAGTTAATTATAGTGAAAATAGTCATGTATCTAAAGATACAGTAACTTAACAAATATAAATTAAAAATATTGATGTTAAAATGAAAAATATTCACTTTCATCAGTCAATAAAGACACTAAAATGTGGTTTTAAGTTAGTCCTGGTTTAAAACTCTAACTGTGGGAGAGCCACGCTTCGGCATGAATGGGCCGGCTCGACCGGAGTGATACCACTGCCTCACAGAAAACCGGCGTGAAGCAGCCCCTGTGCTGTGTTTCGCCGAGTGAGTGAGGGTACCGGAGGCCCACCCGGGGGGGAAGGGGATAAAAGGTTGGCAGCGCACTTGTAACTCCACTGGTGTTGCAAGTGTCCATGAGCGGCGGCAATTGCTTACCATCAGGTGATCCGCCTGCTCGTCTGCTACCTATCACATAAAAAAAAAAAAAACTGATGCAACATGCTTTTTAAACCATGACTTACTTTAGTCTCCGTTTTGTAATAAAGTGGCTCCTAATAATGTTTTTGTTTGTTGGTTAAAAAATGTTGACTTGTAGAAAATGCTTCTTAGCATTGTAACAAAATGTTTGCGTATAACGTAAAATAATAGTCATGTATTTAAAGTTACAGTAACTTAATTAAAGATAAAAAATAGGTAGGTTATACTCACTTTTTGACTGTAAACAGCTTTCCTCTTGAAATTAACTAAAACAATCCATCACAGTCACTTCATTGCGTCATACGTCACAGCACTCGTTAAAACAACATTATTCGCATACCATTACGAAACGAATTGGATAATCGATTCTAGCTATCGTCAAATCGAATATCGAGTATGTCGAATCTTGTCCCCTTTTCTCGATGTTTACAACCGACCGCTGCACGCTGGCAATCCGCGCGTTCTATTTTCAAAACATTCCCGTCTTTAACGAATTCAAACTTAGAACAGATGTTTTTTGTTTATGTTTCTATTTTCACTGTCACACGCGTTCGATTTTTGAATTGTTCTGCGATTTTATTCAAAAAGATAATCCTTGTTCTTTTTTCAAATTTTAGAACACGTTACAGTCATTTGTTTATAAATTATCTTCCTTATTTCAATTATTTCTTTTTCTCGAACAATTTCACAGTCATTTGTCGTATCACTTTTCCATTTTCTTTTTTGTTCGAAATTCGTAATTCAAAAGAGTTGAACGTCCATAGAGCTTAGTATGTGGAAGTATATGAGGTCCATTTCGAAAGCACTTAGTATCAATATGGCTCCGAACCAAAATTCCAGGTTTGATATTCCGACGAGTGCGACCGCGCTGCGTGCGAGCGGCGTGAAGACTAGACTCAGCATCATATTGTTGGTTGGTTAATTATTTCCAGTGTAATTGGCTAAACAGTATGGAAACGTATACTGGGCGTATCTGTGAACATTTACAATACGTTAACGACGTCTACCAACGACTAACCTTGTTCAGAATGGTTATTCTGAACAACATTTTGTTAAATAACTTTTGGAAATTCACAAAAAAATTTCAACTTTTCATACAAAGTCGGTCACGTGGCTTATTCATTTTGTATGGTCGACAAAATTTTTGACGATTTTCAAAAGTCGTAGAACAAAATGTTGTTCAAAATGGTTAGGAAGACGTGGTTAAAGGGATGTAAATGTTCACAGATACATCTTGTATATTTAATATTGGTATTCTAAATAAGTGTTCTGCATAGAAAGCGCTTTTCATGTATTTTTTTTAATCCTTCGGATTATGGTTAGCTACCGCTTTGATTTAGGTACTGTCATTATTTGTTGTAACTTTAATATTATGGGTGTTTTTATGCCGTCAAGAATTTCTATATTCTATTTTCTTCAGATTTAAGCGTTGCATTATAACTAAAATATATTAAAACAGGAATTGACGCGACGTTTATTGTTTCGTACGTTGTCTTGTAGTTAATGTTACGGATTTTTTTAATGTGATAGGTGGCAGACGAGCAGACGGATCGCCTGATGGTAAACGATAGCTGCCGCCCATACAAAGCAACACCAGTAGAGTCACAAGTACTCTGCCAACCTTTAACGGACTTTCTCCCAATTTTAACGGATGCTTTAACGTAGCCGAAACGTCAAACAGTTTTTTCTATTCTCGTTGCCTAAAGCGTACCTACATACAGCCGGTTTCTGAATTGAGAATTTGGATTTAAGCACTACTTAAGTACAAACTTTCACATTTGAAGTATGACTCTACTGTCAAAATTTGTACTTAAGTACTTAGTGCTCAACTTCAAATTCTCAATTCAGAAACCGGCCTTAGCTATGTATTTTGTTCGGAGTTAGTTTACTGTTTTACATTTTACTATGCAAAGTTTTCCATACAAATCCATCAATATCAGTGATGAAACCAAATAATTTGTTTGTTTTCGTTTTGAAGGCTAACACGGTTCAGTTTATAAACTAACTGGTTTTTGTTTCTTCTTTCACTGTAAGAATATTGTCATTTGGATTTCGTAATGTGATTTATAATTATGTAGATCTTGTATGACTTTCGTGTACCTATATTTATTAATACATCTTCGATACTATTTATAAAGAGATAACTTCAATAGACAACGACAAGGCTTATAGGTTAACCGAAAACACGAAACGCTTGCGTGATGTAATTATACACAGCGCCATCTATTGGTTCATTTCGGAATTCCGGTCCCGAAGCGAAGTGAGGGGGCGGGCCACTAGTATTTAATATAAGTTTGTATTATTTATAAGCCGCTATGGATCTTTCTGCCTCGCCCAATCTTTGACTGGTAGAAAATGCTGTGTTCGCCATTTTTTTTGTGCAATAAATAAATACAAAAAATTATGTTTTTTTACCAAATGCTTCTTATAAAAGTAGGTGTTTTTTTGTGATAGGTGGCAGGCGAGCAGATGGATCACCTGATGGTAAGCTATTGTCGCCGCTTATAGACACAAGTGCGCTGTCAACCTTTTCATATTGGGCCTTTGGTATCCCTGTTCACTAAAACACACCGGTCTTGTGTGAGGCCGTGGTATCAGCCAAATCGGCCCATTCATGCATCAGCGTAGTTCACCCACATTTTGATTTTAAAAATTTTGATTTTTGATTTTAAAGTTATAACACCGGGGGGAGTCCGACATAACCCGACGGGTATGCGTAATGGGGGCTATCGTATGTGAAAAATCCACTAGATGGCGTACTGTTCGACTGAGGTTCAACTTCGACGACATTGGTTGTTTAGTGACATTATAACATTTCACATCAAAAATAACCAATTACGGTGTAGATGGACCTCAGTGTACAGACACGCCATCTAACGGATTTTTCACACGCGATAGTCCCCATTATTAGCAAACTGAAGTGGCAGTAGGCTGGTCACATTAGCCGCAAAACTGACAACCGTTGGAGCCATAAAGTCCTTGAATGGAGACCGCGACTCGGTAAACGTAGTTATGGACGCCCTGCGACAAGATGGGATGACGACATTCGAAGGCTGGCTGGAGTGAGCTGGATGAGAGTGGCCGAAAATCGGGAGCGGTGGCGTGCATTAGGGGAGACCTATGTTTAGCTGTGGACGAGTGTGGGTTACTGATGGTGAGTTCCCATTGTTTTGCTTGTGGGAGACGAAAAAAAAAGATGTGTAAGACATAGTTAAGTTCGGGGTCACAGCGGAATGATTTCTGCAAGTGCCTTGCCTTCCGGGGGCAAACCGGCTTAACACCGGACTAGTTTATCGATGCTAAAAATAGCTTTTTTTAATTGAAAGTAAAAAAAAACAACTTTCATTTAATACGTCAACGTGTCTGGGATTTCGAGGCCATAAAACTGGTTTGATAGAAAATACTCGATTAACTGTTGAGTTAAAAATAAACTAGGAAATTTCTTCTTTATAAATGAGTTATGTGTACGTTTCCAATTTTTCAAACATAGCTTCGGGTTTGTGATCACCGCACCGCATTAGGCAAGCGTGGTGATTAAGCCTAATCCCATCATAGTAGCGATGACTTGATTTCTATGATGGAGGCCTTTGCCCTGCCAGTGGGACAGTATATAGGCTGACACTTTACTTTAAATGAGTAATGGAGAAAGGCCAATGCAGAGCCTGCATCTACAACTGAATATAGGCCTTCATGCAGGCGATAGAGAAATCCTACCGAATAGTGGGAGAGTCACGATTCGACATGAAAGGGCCAAGTCGACCGAAGTAATACCAAGACCTCACAGATGACCGCGTCTGTTGTGTTGAAGCCATGCATTCAGTCATGCAACACAAACATTATTTTAAAGATAAAAGTTTCGATTTCTATCTGTCAAAATCATGGACGCACAGTGACATATAACGCTATTTGACAGTCGTAAAATGCAACAACATTGTTTAAGGGGCTTATACGAATGAAACTAGCGCCGCCAACCTATTTACACTGATTGTGGCGAAAATATGATATTTTTGAAGAAAATAAAACATTACAGACTTAGATCCAAGTAGATTGGATTTTTCAAGATGCAATACAATATTTCTAACACGCGACAAGTAACAATAATGTTTATTATTGCTAAAAACGGCCCCTTTTATCAATAATTGACATTATTGTTACTTGTCGCGTGTTTTATATATTGTATTGAATCTTGAAAAATTCAATTTACTTTTATCTAAGTCTGTAATGTTTTGCTTTCTTAAAAAATATCATATTTTCGCCACAATCAGTGTAAATAGGTTGGCGGCGCTAGTTTCATTCGTATAGCCCCTTAAGGTAGCAATAAGTAGCATTAGCTTATGTAGAATTTATCCGTCAATTGTGAAAATGCCCTTAATACTCTATTTTCCTCAATAATTCGTATGGAAACTTTTCACTTTTACATAAAGCAATTATTAATCATAAAATGACATTCGTTTTGCTTTTCTGTCGTAACTTTTTCCAATTAATTTAGGTATAGTTAATAGTTATATACACACTTTCTTTTATGTATGACTTCCGGTTATATAGGTGCAGGATATTTATCTTCATAGTTTCGAAGATTTCACTTTTTTTTTCCTTGTTTATCTTTTATATTACAAGGTTATTCTCCGTTATGGTTCAAAACATTAGTATATAATGCTATTTTCGAAGTCTTCTATTATTATTTATATTGCACACACACACATTGAAATTAGTTTTCTTATTTCTTTCCAAAACGATATTACCTAATTTGAATTTTTATTTATTTTTCGAACTCCTAACACATTGGTCGGTACTATAATCGCTTTATGTTATAATTTAATACATTTTTACTGTTTCAATTCTTTTTGCGAATGATTCTAATTATTTTCTTTATTTTATTCATTATACACACTCATTGCAATTTTTGCCCTCGTTTTTCTTATTTCTTTTCAAAACGATATTTGAATTTATATTTTTTTCGAACTCTTAATATAAATTTTCATTGTATTTCCGTTTGTATTTTTGAAACAATTTTAGAGTAGATGGTACCTAGTAGTTTGCACGTTTCGATTAAACAGTATCCTATTTTTGAATACCGAATATTTTTTTGGTGTTTTATCCACTTTCACTTATTATTTTACACATTTCCTTTATTTTTAAACATTTTTTTATTTTAGTTCACAAATTTAACGATTCGCATATGTTGATTTTTTACACGTTTGTTATCTTTTTTATTTAACCCTTTTTTCTTATTTACTTCTTTTTTTCCAACAGAATTTTTTACTCACTGCACAAATCTTAAAATTCCACTTAGATCTTCAGATTTTTTCAACACTTTTGTTTTTTTTTTTAATTTTCTTTATTAAGTTCTTGAAAACTTATTTCCGATTTTTTTTACAATTTCTTTTTCAAATTCTTACGCTGCCGCGATGTATGGATTATAGATGGATGCCCGCCACTCACGCGCAACCGCATCCGATATCTACTAATAACTAACGGTAAGGTCGATGCGAATCGCCGCTAAAATTAAATCGAAATTTCAAGGCTGCGTAGAAATAAACCATGCTAATATTAAGATGTGTCCATAGTAAGTACCACATTATAATTTAATGAATACTTAAAAATATATCATAACTTCCTGATAGATCTAGATAAATAACAATTTTTGTGACAAAATCACACACATTTTTCAAGCCCCAAAATAAGGTTTTCTCATGTACAGATCAAACAAATTAGTTTTTTTGTGATAGATGGCAGACGAGCAGATGGATTACCTGATGGTAAACGCCGCCGCTCATAGACTCCTGCAACACCAGTAGAGTCAGTGACATGTAGGGTTCGTCAGAATATTTTAAACTATGCATACGCATACTAACAATAGATTATTGTCACGCAATCCGACATACCGTAGCTTTAATTTTATGCTAAGATTTATCTACAATTTTACAAATAATATGTCAACTACAAACACCTGTCGCTTGACAATCCGCACTAGGCAAGCGTGATTAAGCCTTGTCCCATCATAGTAGCGATGACTTGATTTCTATGATGGAGGCCTTTGCCCTGCAGTGGGACAGTATAGGCTATTTACTCCTTCTAACAGGACCTGGAAGCGGTGGCATGGAGAAACCAAATAGATAAAGATTAACTAAAAGTGTCTCAGAATTGTAATGGCAATTAACATTGAGGTCACGAATCCAAAAATAGAATGATTAAGCTAATTAGTTCCTTTATTCAAGACGAGGTTAGTGAATTAAATCTAGATGTGTCTTCATATAGTTCCTTACCTATATGTGGGCTATGGTGGCCGTAGCGTAGGTATCGGCCGCAAAGGGCGGAAGCCTATATGGCCGCTCGGGGCGAAAGTCTACTATACAGCCGGCCGGGGCGGAAGACCCTTCAGCTGCCTGGGGCGGCAGCCTATTCGGCTGACTGAGGCGAAAGACTGTTCCACCGCCCGGGGCAGAAGACTATTAATTTGCCTGGTGCGGAAGACTATTCAGCCGCCTGGGGCGCAAGGCTATTCGGCCGTCCGGGGCGGAGGTATATACGATAACCCGGGGCGGAAGCTTATTAGGCCAACCGGGGCAGATACCTGTTCCTTGAAAGAGTTGAGTTACTTTAAAAGGAAAATCTTAACGTAGTCCGAGACCGAAAAGCCTTTTAAAAGGTTTTTCGGCGTCTTACGACGTTAAGAGAGTAGTCAGAAATACTATTTTCCGCCCTTTTTCTTCCTCAAGCAAGTAGTCAGTAGTTAAGTAAGTTATACATTTATGGGGAGTCTTATCATGTTTAGATTGGCCGGAGCAAGTAATGTTTGTCTTGCTCCGCTCGGTGTGTTCTAGTTGACGATGACTGATTACAAAGTTTGTCTTTTAGCTAAGATTTAGCCGAATATAATAGGTATGTTATAGTATAGTGAAAAGAACATCGTTTGAGATCAAACCATATTGCATCGACTTAAGATTCACCTTGGCCACCTCTCAGAAAAAAAAAGTTGAATATGTCATCGGCAGGCATCGCAAAAGTTGCCTCTAGCACCGGGGTCGGCATTGTCGATGTGCGATGCGGTGGACGCACTTAAATGAGTTTCTATATAAACAATACTACCTACGATCGATGCGTACGAAACCGATAAGTGGCGATACTTACTATCCTTTTTGAAGTTTATGTACGACGAGCTAGAGGGAGCTCTTCAATGTCCGTACAAATTGTTTATGATACGCATACACTACGATCTGTAAAAATCTTATGTTAGGCCTCATGTAGCCCTATCTGTATTAAGTATCTAATACCTACCTTTTAAGGGGCTATACGAATGAAACTAGCGCCGCCAGCCTATTTACACTGATTGTGGCGAAAATATGATATTTTTGAATAAAATAAAACATTATAGACTTAGATCCAAGTAAATTGATTGTTCAAGATGCCATGCAATATTTCTAACACGCGACAAGTAACAATAATGTCAATAGGGTATTTTACTGTCGTTAAAATATCGACATCTGATACCTAGAACTCGATAATTTACTGTATAAGTGTACGATTACTGAAGAAAACATTTTAAAAGTCTTTAAATACAAAAGTTATAGAGCAAACAAACTTTTGATATACCTGTCTATTTTTAAACAAAATTTGTTACTGCGCTGTAGGACAAGCACTAGCTTATTGACGTCATTAATAGCGTATCGCTCCCTTTTTCTGATAAGTGGAAACTTTGCAACTCTAATCTTTTGAACTAATGAGATAGATAAAAATAAAAGGGAGCTGTGATTTAATTTACTTCAAAACTTCAAAACAATAAATAAAATAAAAAAAAAATCGTATAATACCCAAATACCCTATTATAATGCTAAAAGCGGCCGTTTTAAATAATCGTATTTTAAATAAAATATCGTATTTTCGCCACAATCAGTGTAGGTAAATAGGTTGGCGGCGCTAGTTTCATTCGTATGGTAGTCCCTTAACAGGAAATTATAGAATACCATTTCCGATAGGACAGTATTCTGTAACACAAGTGCTTAAGCTACTTACGGAGTCAGGTCAATGTATGAGATGTTGTGTGATGTTATCATATGATTGGGGGACTTACCTCATGTATGGTGGAAGCTCTGAAGAGGTAGCAGTTGAGGAGTCCCTCCCGCTCATTGAGGAGGATGTAGAACAGCTCCTCGGGGCTGCCTGGTACTTGGCTGGCCCTGGAGATTATAGAAATAGAAATATTCTTTATTAAATTTAAGTCCTTATAGAACATTTATGAATGTCAAATATTATGTAAGCTACCGCTGATTCGGAAAGTTTAGACGACCCATTTGGCGCAATGGTTTGAACGCCGGTTGATACGCAAGGGTCGCGGGATCGATTCCCGCACCAACACAAATGTTTGTTGATGAAACAGATATTTGTGTTGGGTCTGGGTGTTTGTAGTACCTTCGTTGTTTCTGGTTTCCATAGTACAAGGGAAAACCTTAGTTTGGGACTAGGACAATGTAGGTATATGATGTTGTCTCAATTTATTTATTTATTTTATTTAAAGTTGATTTCGACCTTTAAAGGGTAAGGGTAAGGGTATAGAGTGAACTTGTGTTTGCGCACACACTTGAACGCTATAATATAGGATGTATTTGTGAACATTTACATCCTTACTATCCATTTGAACAACATTTATTCAATGACCTTTGGAAATTCGTAAAAAATCAAGTCATCGATTGATGATCCCAAACACGAGCTATCTTCTTCTATACTATTTATAAAGAGATAATTTCTATAAACAACGACAAGGCTTATAGGTAAACCGAAAACACGAAACGCTTGCGCGTTGTAATTGAGCACAGCGCCATCTATTGGTTCATTTCTGAATTACGGTCCCGAAGCGAAGTGGGGGCGGGCCACTTGTGTTCAAATAATTCGATACATGAGTACTTTTGCTCGACCCGGGAATCGAACCCGGAGTAAAATTAATCTATTAATGTAAGATTTAAGTTAGATATAAAATAAAACGAAATAAAATATCAAAGTAACTATTACTATGAATTATTAAAACGGGAATTAACGCGACGTTTATTTTTAATAATTTGACGTTTTAATAATTCATAGTTATAATGCAACGCGAAAATCTAAGAAACTAAAGTAACTATTACTGGAAGCACAAGTGGGGTAAAATGGACCATCAATATTTTATTAATTTTTTTCATTATCTTTTGCTTCGACCCAGGAATTGAACCCGGGACCCCAAGATCATGGCCAGGTACTTAAACCACTAGACCATCGGGGCGTTACCCGGACCCGGTATGGGGAATACGCGGGTCGAGCAAAAGTATGTTTCGAATTTTTCGAACATAGCTCGGGTTTGTGATCACCGCACCGCATTAGGCAAGCGTGGTGATGAAGCCTAATCCCATCATAGTAGCGATGACTTGATTTCTATGATGGAGGCCTTGCCCTGCAGTGGGACAGTATAGGCAGGCTGTTACTTTACTGTTACTTTTTTTTTTAAATTATTTCGATAAATCTTACCTTAAAATGTCAACCAGCCTGTGAGTGATCACTGGTTCAAAATTTCCATTATATGCCTTCAAGCATCCATCTTCTATGGCTATGCTGAGCTGCAATAAAAGAAGAAAAAAATCTTGTTATTTCCATCCATCATTTTACAAATTCTCGGGCAAGTTTTTCTCAAAGTAATGTAAATTTTCACAGAAATATCCTGTATTGAGTTTTATACCTTATCAAAAACGCCAGTAGCTCGAATTTCCTTCAACAGCCACGGCAGCATGGCGGTAGAAAACCGTCGATCCATCGCCGTGTAACCCAAGTAGGTTACTGATGTTAGTCTGGTCTTCATTTTGGGAATCAACTGCAAAGAAAACACAATTTTAACTTACGTATAGCTGGAGGCACGAAAGTATAGCGATGACCGTTATTTTGCGCACTTGTAAAAAAGAAGACTTTCTATCAAAATTGGTTTCTGCGCACTCAAGGTCATAACTACACTTTCTTGCCTCGGACTATACTCATTACATAAATCTCGAGGTTATTTTTTAAAGGTGGCAGACGAGCAGACGGATCACCTGATGGTAAGCGATTGCCGCCGCCGATAGACTAAACGATAAAAGCATTGTAATCTTAATAATGATTTTCTTTAAATTATTAGCAGAATGAAAATTGTAATGATTATAATTTGAAAAGATGTTACTACTGAGTTTCTTGCTGATTCTTCTCGGTAGAAATCAACTTTCCGAATCAGCGGTAGCTTACATAATATTTGACATTCATAAATGTTCTATAAGGACTTAAATTGAATAAAGAATATTTCTATTTCTACTAAGCAAGCTAATGGAGTCACTTTTTAAGGGTTACTAAAAGCGTATGAAAAAGTGATACCAACGCTCTCATTAGTAGTTTTACAGCTTACAACATGATGTCGGAGTCTATAAAATGTAGTATTTATTTTCGACCCTAATCCGTTTGTAATTGGTTTTAAATTCCGAAAATTCCATTTTGCGAATGAAGCCTTCATTGGCCGCGACACTTTTCATGTGTTAACTATGTCTTTTTACAAAATTATCAATGCTCTTGAGAAGTTTCGAAAATGGTTAAAAAATGTGTAAGCATTGGAAAGAATATGGGTCCCAATATTGAGCCTTGAGGTACTCTCATCAGACGTTTAAGAACAAAGACTTCCTATCTTCAAAATAGGAGAAAGTCCAAATTGGATTCAGATTTTATTTATTTTTTTCGAAATTAAAATACCATAAACACAATAACAAGTAATTATTTAAGACGTTTTATAATTAACTACCATTAAAACCTATAACAGGAACAAATTTGTAAAATCATGTTCTAATACATTTAAACATCACTTAAATTATCTAAAAATAAACAAAAAACAAACAAACAATCTAGTATAAGCTTTGTCTGAAACCTTCTGTCTCTTATTATCATAGATAGATAGATATCTAATACAATATCATTCTAAAAACTACAAAAAAACTATGCATTATTATTTATTAAAACATTATAGTACTTATAATTTTAAAAACAGCTGTAAAATTGTTTACTTACCTTCAAAGCATCTGATTCATAAAACTTAAAAAACGAGAAAATCAATATTACGAACAAAAGAACAGTGATTCATCAGATTAAAACATTTTTATAACACTTTTCTTTGCATAAATCAATATTTAATTCATATAAATGGAAGTTAATAACTTTTCACGGGAAAATACGAGAAAATTCCACGATTTTTCGCACAAAAACATACAAGAAAGTGTCAGTAGAATAGAATAGGAAAACATAATCGGTTGTACGACTTTCTCTTTCTATCTCATTGATTAGAACGAAATAGTACGAGGATTGGAGACCCTCGGAATATGAAAATAGGTTACATCATACGTTGAGCATAAATAAACCTTAATACAAAGAGAGAAAGTTTAATTTGATAAAATAAAGGATTTAGGTGAAATTCACGTTGTTTCTATTTATTTAATTTAATTCGAGTTTTGTTAGTTACTGCCATCTAGCGCAAAATGCTTAAACTAATTGGTAGATCATCATCTAACTAGCATGAACTTGAACATAATCAGATCAGATAGTTTACTTTATAGAACTTTCTTACACATTTAAAATGAGAAATAAGTAGACTTTTCCAAAATAGAGCTTTGAACAAAACATTAACATTTGAATAAAATATTGTAAAGAATAAGCTAGATCTGCTAATAAAACTTGAATTAAATTTTCATTACAAGCGCCATCTAGTTTAAATCAATTAAAACTCTTTAAGCTATACTTCTGTCTTAATTTCAAGTACACTCGCTAGATGTCACTGTAGTAATGTTTTGATTCATCTGTTTTCCCCGATCCACTCCCTAAAATAGGAGGTCAAAAAATTTGTAAAATGTGATTAAAATGTTTTACCTGGGGATTGCACTCCAGGTTTACCTCATAAAATATCTACTTTGGACCATAAAATAAGTAAACGTAAGTATTCATACCAATTTTCGATCAATGTTACTATTATTAGAGATTTGATAATGTAAGTTGTATAATTGATTTAATAGGTAGGTACTAACTATGTTTATCTATTTGCGAAATGACCTCACGTGTTCTACCAAGGTTTTATAAGGATTCCCTGACGTTAACGTCACTCATATTGATCTGTATAACCCTACCAAATTGAGAATGCCTTAATCAAATCATTATTTTGAATGAAATTCGTTAATTTAACTATTTTTATCACTTAAATCGACCTTATTTCTGTAAATATTTAAATTATAATTAAGATTTCCATTTGAATTATGCTGTTTTGTAAATAAATATGGTCGTAACCTTCATATTATTAGTTCGTGAAAATTCCGCTCGCTACAGCGCCAATCATTTTAAAATGAATGGGTTTCCTCAAAAATATGTGCGAATGAAGGGTAGTTACACTAACTTAAAGTTAACTATTGCAAATTTTATAGTATTTTTTATTTATCATTAGTTTTTGTGGTGTTTCTTGTTAGATTGATAAAGTAGTAAATAGTTTTGTGTTAACTTAGTAACTTATAAAAATAAAACGTATGTTTTTTTTAAAGTGAAACGTGAATAAGTTTTTAAGTACCACTTATTTTGGCAATTTTGGATTTTATCTCAAGAAAAGGTAATTTTTGTTCGTCTTCTAAGTTATTTTTTAATTGTTTCTAGTTTAGTTGGTTAAGTAGTTTGCATTTTTTTTCACGTTTTTGTAGTGCCTTATTTAGCTAACATCAAAGTTAATAATTCGCTTAACTGTACGAAGTTATTCCAAATGGCTTAATGACCTAACTTGGGTCTAGGTTTTCTATTTATGATCAAAATGTTATCGATAACCATAAACTTAGCATGTAATTCCCAACTGCGTCCAAAGCTATTGCTTTGAAGCCCGGGGTACACTTAAACTCCAGATTTTTATGTGATAGGTGGCAGACAAGCAGACGGATCACCTGATGGTATAATACACATGCAAAACCTACTTGAGTCACGATTGTGCTCCCAACCATTTTTACCCCCTCTTCCCCCTGACCGGGCCTTCAGTGCTCTCACTCACTCGGCCAAAACAGCGCAAGCGCTGCTTTTACGCCGGTCTTCTGTGAGGCCGTGGTATCACTCCGGTCAAGCTGGCCCAACCGGAGGCCCAATTATTGGGGGAAAGGGGGTTAAGTGGCTATACGAATGAAACTAGCGCCGCCAACCTATTTACACTGATTGTGGCGAAAATATGATATTTTTGAAGAAAATAAAACATTACAGACTTAGATCCAAGTAAATGGATTTTTCAAGATGCAATACAATATTTCTAACACGCGACAAGTAACGATAAAGTTAATTATTGCTAAAAACGGCCACTTTTAGCAATAATAGACATTATTGTTACTTGTCGCGTGTTTTATTATATTGTATTGCATCTTGAAAAATTCAATTTACTTTTATCTAAGTCTGTAATGTTTTGCTTTCTTAAAAAATATCGTATTTTCGCCACAATCAGTGTAAATAGGTTGGCGGCGCTAGTTTCATTCGTATAGTCCCTTAAAGGTTGGCAGCGCACTTGTGACTCTACTGGTACGGTGTCTATGGGCGGCGACTATTGCCACCTACCACATAAAAACCACATGCAAATTTTCTGTCACTACCGAGCTAGTGGTAGAAAAAAACAGATTTACGTAACTCAGTTCATTCATAATTAGGTACCTATTAGTTACACACACAAAATGGAGTATTTATTTTAATTATAGTTACGTTAATTGAGAAAACAATGCCCAATTAACGGATATCGTAACTATACCTAATTAAATAACTGTTTTTACATAATTTCTTAATGTAGATTATAATACTTTTATTAATAGCACGTGTACATGAAAAAAATATACCTATTTGCTAAGAGATTATATACAATATCAGCCTATATACTGTCCCACTGCAGGGCAAAGGCCTCCATCATAGAAATCAAGTCATCGCTACTATGATGGGATTAGGCTTAATCACCACGCTTGCCTAATGCGGTGCGGTGATCATAAACCCGAGCTATGTTCGAAAATTCGGGACATACTTTTGCTCGACCCTGGATCCCGAGATCACGGCCCGGTACTTAAACCATTAGACCAATCGGGTCGTTACTTGTATCAAAGTAAAGTATTAGCTTATAACATATCATCAGCAACCCACGCTCGTCCACTGCTGGACATAGGTCTCCCCCAATGCAAGCCACCGCTCCCGATTTTCGGCCACTCTCATCCAGTTCACTCCAGCCAGCCTTCGAATGTCGTCATCCCATCTTGTAGCAGGGCGTCCTACACTACGTTTGCCGAGTCGCGGTCTCCACTCAAGGACTTTATGGCTCCAACGGTTGTCAGTTCTGCGGCTAATGTGACCAGCCCACTGCCACTTCAGTTTGCTAATTCACTTATAACATATAGCGGGTTCGATTCCCGCACCAACACAAATGTTTGTTGATGAAACAGATATTTGTGTTGGGTCTGGTCTATGGTTCCTTCGTCGTTTCTGGTTTCCATAGCACAAGGGAAAACCTTAGTTTGGGACCAGGACAATTATGTATGTCGTGTGGTCTCTATTTATTTATTTACTAAAGGCCCGCCCACAATTTGTTTCGGAACATTAGTTCCACTGTCTACCAATAGATGGCGCTGGACGTTCATTGTATCGCGCTCGTGTTTCGCCTTTTCGGTTTTTATATAAGGTTTGCCGGTGTCTCTAGAATTAATCACTTTATAAATAGTATGCAAGAAGATTATTTTATTATTTTTTTGTTAATCATCTTTCTCTTTCCAGCATAACCATGGAGAAGCCAGAGCTGACCTCTTCCACAATATCCTTCGTGTCGAGCGAGATAGACAGGTTCCCCCCCCAGAGCAACGGGCTGGTGCGAAGTGATAGTGGGGGGAGCGCGGATGCAGATATCTCCAATTTGGATTGTCAGTGGTATGTGATAATTAATATTGTTTTTTCAGTTGATATGTTATTTTGTCACTTGATATTTTGTTATTTGATATTTTGATCACTTTATTATTTTGTCATTTGAAATTTGGTCACTTGATAATACTATCCATTTGATAATTTTGTCACTTAATAATTTTGTTACCTGATAATTTTGCTACTTCATGGCTATGTGACTTGATAATTTTATCATCATTGATAATTTTTTTCTCTTTATAATGTCATCCTTGATAATGTTGTCACTTGATAATTATTGTTTCTCTAGATAATTGTCAGTTGGTAATTATTGTGTCTTTTCACTTCGTCGTATACTTACAATGAAGATAATATAGGAGACCTACGCTTTGGCATTTAACTGGGGGCGTCAATCCAGAACACTCAGACCCAAGTTTCCTAACTTGTCTTGACTGGGAATCGAACCCGGGACCTTTCACGCTTCATACGAACACCTTAGCCACTGCGCCAACAAGGCCGTCATATACCTATCGCATTCAAACAAAGGCACGCATAGTGCGTGCGAAAGGGAGGGGAAATCCATCCGTTCAAATTAGGCCAGGAGGCCAATTCTCGGTTTTCACCTTCTAAGTCGAGTCGACTTCATGGAACGCATAGACCAATAGAAGACAAGATAAGGAATGTCGACTGTAATCTGTGTTCTCCTATTGGTTGTGCGTTCCATGAAGTCGACTCGACATAGAAGGCGAAAACCGAGAATTGGCCTCGTGCTCAACAAGCACTGTATCAAGTTAATAGTGTCATTATAGAAGATTTATAATTAATACTAAACGTCAGATTTGCGTGCAAATACTGGAGGCGTAGCTATCTCACGCACGTGGCGTCTGTAGGGACGACAAAAAAAGTTGTGGTTTTATTTTCAAATTAAAAAAAGTAGATTATTATCTACATAACAGATCTGCACTGCCCCTTGTTAATTCGCTGTATTATTCTTCTACCCAAACGTTGTTTGGAAGAGGTCGCTATTATCGATAAGGCTGCCGATATTGTATTTGTAAATTACCATTAGCATTAAGTTCTGTAATGTGTTGTGCAATAAAGAGTTACGCCCATGCACTCAGCCACTGAACAAAACACAAATGTTCATCGCACGAATGTTTGTCTAGGGTGAAGATCGAACCCACGACCTTTGGCGCATGAGCCAGGATGACTACCAAATGCGCCATCCGGCCAGTCATTGACTTTGTATAAAATATTAATATACTAGCTTTTGCCCGCGACTTCGTTCGCGTGGACTTCAGGTTCTTAGAAACCTCAAAAATTGTAGCCTAATGTGTTATTCTGATGTATAAGTTATATTGTGGTAAAGTTTCATTCAAATCCATTCAGTAGTTTTTACGTGAAAGAGTAACAAAAATCCATACAAACTTTCGCCTTTATAATAGTAGTAGGATAATTCGACGGGTGCAAAGTAAAAAGAGTCATCTACAAAATAACAACTTTACAGGAGAGCGGAATAATCGAAAAAGTGTGTTATTTTCTTAACGAGTAGGCCAATATTTCTGATTTTTTTATCAGTATCTATTTATATTCTTATTTATTTGTACATAATGTTAGTAATGCTAATTTGTTGATAATTTACGAGATTTTGCAGTTAGTCGTTTCTACTTCGCACTTTATAAAATGCTAACTGAGCCAACTACCACTTGGTCGCATATACTCGGAACTTAAGTTTTATGTTTAAAATGTATGTTCTTTATTTTTTTAACTTAATCTTAATTGAAACACTTAATCATAAGATAAACAATCTTATTTGTATGTTTTAATAAAACATCTACTGCAGAAAGTAAAATTATGGCCGATAACTTTTTATGCTTCGTATCTCATTACAATCATTAATGGACAAGGAAGCCAAATGAAATACTTTTAAATAGATCTTATTTTTTTTATTACAATCAAATGATAAAATTATTACGTAGTCATGAACAACCTTCTTTGACGTATAAAAAAACATATGAAGAACTACTCATTTACTGATCAATTGCACATTAAGAGCGTTTACGGTTAGTGTGGAATGTCATGTATCGGTTTTGATTTGCAAATTTCACTCACACATAAGCATGTGTTACTGTTTGCATAGAGTTGCCGCGTACGTTTTCTTTATAGTTAGACTGACTAACTTAGATCCTTTCGCTTTATAGCAAAGTAAATGACATACAGTCATTTACTTTGCTGTAAAATTAAATTGCAAGTTAAATCCAACGTTGATTTATTGATTTAGATTTATTAAGAGAAATAAAAAAATAGGTAATATCATTTAGATACCTACCTTTTTTACTTAGGACAGGTAGGCAATTAAATACTTTAAGATATCATGTTATGTTTAGTAAATCATTTAATATAAAAGAACATTATACATTATAAAACAGTTGCATTTATACATTGTAAAACAGTTGCAAACCCTTAATTGCATTGATCGGCTCTTTCCGGGATCAATTCTTTAAGAAACAGCCCCAGAGGAAATGGACGAGGCAGAGCCCAGATACTATGACTAAAAATGAGATCGACTTCATAATATATATCGGACATTAAGCGTATATTCAGAGATGTCATAGTAATAAATAGGTTTAAAACCGGAAGTGTTCACCGACTTCTCAGAGGCACTCTGAATATCAATTTTAAGCTTGAACGTTCTCGGTTGATGAAGTCCACGCTCCGGCCAAATCTGCTCCAATCACTCGCTGGTTCCGACGCTTTCCAACTAAAATTGGAAAATCGATTCACTGCCTTGGAAACCACAATTGACGTAGATATCGACGAAGAATTCGACCAAGTGGTGGAAATCCTTCGGGACGAGGGTGCAAAGTTCTGTGAGTTGCGACGTACGGGCAAGCGGTCTAAACTTTCGAAAGATACTCTGGACTTAATGGACAAGAGGCGAAAAAATCCATCAGTCACTTCAGCTCGGGCTCAAAATATCCATCCATCCATCTCCAAGCTGTTAAAACGTGACCTCCGAAGCTCTAATACACTCTCAATACAGATAGCAATTGAGCAGAACCAGGGGGGTCCAAAGTCTTCGTACAACATCTTGACAGGAGCCACCTGTCGAAGTTGACCAAAACAAATGGAGAAGTCGTCACGTCAAAGCTAGAGATTCTTTCGGAAGTTTACACCTTCTATAGCCAGTTATACGCGTCGCATTCACCCCACCCTACGCCGGATGAGAAGGATTCAAGAGCCACATTAACCCGCCATGCGACGGAGGATCTACCCGACATCAGCTTGGAGGAGATCGAGGCAGCTTTTGGTTAACATAAAAATGGAAAAGCCCCGGGAGAAGACGGAGTCACACCGAGCTTCTAAAAGCTGCCGCCAAGCCGGTGCTGAAGTAACTTTGGCGTATATTTAACTCAGTTATTTTGCTCCGGGAGAACTCCTAGGGCGTGACCGCGGAGCTTAGTCGTATTGTTCTTCAAGAAAGGCGACAAAACCTTACTGAAGAACTATCGACCAAAGTCACGTCTATAAGTTGTTCTCAAGAGTCATTTCGAATCGCCTTACACGAAGACTTGACGAAGCTCAACCTGCAGAGCAAGCCGGGTTCCGACGAAGTTATAGCACCATAGACCATATTCACACAGACAGACCATATTGGGACAGGTTTATACAGAAGACCAAAGAATATAACCAGCCCCTGTGCATGGCGTTTGTGGACTATGAAAAAGCTTTTGACTCCGTCGAGACCAGGTGCCTGTTCTCGAGGCCTTGCAGAGGTGCCAAGTCGATTGGCGATATACCGAGGTGTTGAGGTGTCTGTATGACGTCGCTAATATGTCCGTAGTACCTAATCCAAAATGACCAAACCGAGCCTGTCCTGCTGCGTCGTGGTGTGAGACAAGGAGATGTTATATCTCGGAAACTCTTCTCCGCTGTGCTGCAGAACATGTTCAAAACGCTAAACTGGAAAGAGCGCGGAATCAATATTAATGGCGGGTACATGTCACACCTACATTAACATTAAAAAGAAAATTAATCATAATAACATGCTAATATATTGCAGTTATAGTACAATCACCACCACTCATGCTGTATTTCATAACCTGTTTTTTATCAAGTTAGTTCAAACTAAAAACTATACTACTATATGAAAAAAAAAATTGAAAGTAAATCAACGTAAATCATAACATCTACATTGAGCGCGAAGTAGAAAGAGTCAACTGCCAGATGGTCGTTTATGCGCCCTAACCTCTCGAAAATAACCTCTCCGACAATTTAACAACATTTTAACAAAAACGTATTGAATCAACTACTTTGAAAAATAAAATATATTAGTTAACCTAAAACGACCGCGCGCCAGCGAAAAGAGAGCCAACTGTCTGTTGACATTTTGCGAACGCGCGGGGCGCTCCCCGCGTCCCGCGCGGAAACGGCCAACGTTACTTGGTCGCATCGGCGTCGTATTATTTGCTAAAACATGCGTAGATGGTTTTTTATACGTTTGAAAATTAATTAAAATAAAGCGAAACCTGCAAAACAAATTATGCTAGGTTGTGTAATGTGATTTTGTTAGTACGAAAATGCAATAAAAAGAAAATCGTGAATTTGTAGTTGACTTTATTAACTTTGCACCCGTCAATATATTCATTGATAAGTCATTGACTTTGTATAAATATTAATACATAAAGTTTTAATTTTTTTATGCGATTTTCTAAAAGTCATGGAACAAAATTTTGGCAGAAAACGTGGTAAACGTCGTAAGACCCAGACAACAGACGCAATGGAATATCAATTGTTTTATGCCTTTATATTCTTTTGGGTCTTACGACGCTAAAAGGCGTTTGGGTGTTACGACGTAGAGATGTAAATGTTCACAAATAGACCCTGTATACATATTTTCCGTATTCAACTCGCAAAAAGTTCAAGCTCACAGATAAAATATTCACCCGCTGTCGCGCTGACTGTACAGCGCGGTTCAAGGTTGACCCGAGGTCACGGTGTGTTCTGGTTTTTTCCGGTCCTACTGTGCAGAGAAAAAAAACTGTTTTAATATTTATTAGGTCTGATTTTTTCGGATTTGGTGTTCGGCGGTCGGATGAGAAAACGTTTAAAAAATGCGTTTAATACTTCCCAGAACAACAAGATGGTAGATGCTTACATAATTATTAAGATAATACGAAAGCAAAACAGATGATCACATATTATAATACTTAAATACATAATTATTGATTTACTAGTGGCCCGCCCTCACTTCATTTCGGGACTGTAGTTCCACTGTCTGCCAATAGATGGCGCTGGACGTTGATTGTATCACGCAAGTGTTTCGTGTTTTTGGTTTAACTATAAGCGCCGGCGTGGAATATGAGATTAACCTCTTTATAAATAGTATAGATATAGTAGATAACACCCAGTCACTGAAACAAATACAAGTGTTGGACCAGCATTTGTGTGATGAACACTGGTGTTTGTTCAATGTCTGGGTGTTACACTTATGTATTTATAGTTTTAAGTATTTTTACAGACAATGAAATAAGATTTATTGGACAAAATAATAAGGAAACACAAGAAAACAATAACTAGAATCTAAAGCTAAAATAAACTACCAAAAAGAAAAATTAAAACAATGTCCCCAAAATGCTGGCGGCATTACCCAGTTGGATAGCGATAGAAATTCGCTGGGCAAAGTAGGTAGCTGCCAGCCTTTGGGTCTCCCGTGACTTCAACTAAGCGTTAGCTAAGTCTCGCAAGAAAGAGAGAGCATCGGGACCCCACGGGCCCAGTGTTTCGACACCGAAAGCTACGAAGTGGTAAGTACCGGATAGATAGATGCCTATCCATTCATCCATTCATTAGCAACCCACGCTCGTCCACTCCTGGACATAGGTCTCCCCCAATGCACGCCACCGCTCCCGATTTTCGGCCACTCTCATCCAGCTCACTCCAGCCAGCCTTCGAATGTCGTCATCCCATCTTGTAGCAGGGCGTCCAACACTACGTTTACCGAGTCGCGGTCTCCACTCAAGGACTTTATACCTACACGCAGCTTTCAGTCTCTCTGCAGCCTCAGCCGCGTAGTCTCTTAAACATGGGAAGGTATACTTAAGTACTTAACTAACAAGACAGATTATCTAAGTGTACGTAAGTGTTCTTGTTACAATAATAATAGCTATTAACATTGAAATGATAAATACCAAGTGATTTTCCTCGTTTTATTTCCTTCATTCATTGTTCTAAGATCTAGTTTACCTAGTTTGGTTTAGTTTAAGCATCCAGATGCGTTCAGATTTAACTGACTTGGATATCTTTAAGTGTTTATAAGATATGTCGATGTCTTATCTTAGATTTGCTCACTTCCTGAAATTCTCGATAAATTCATGAATAAAATTACTATTATAATATAAACCTTGGTGTTATCTGTAGAATTTTATATATCTCTTTACAAAGTGGAATATTTTTTGAGTTCTATTTTTCAGCTGCATAGTATACCTAACATTAATCCTTAAAAAATACCCTTCATGATTTTATACGGCGTAGCGAATCTCTAAGTTGGTATTCACTTACCATCATGTAGTCCGTCAGCTCATTTGCCTCTTCACCTCATAAGAAAACGTAAAAACGTAATTACTAACTAAGTTGCGATGGTACGGAACCCTTTGTAAAAATCCAATTCGTGCTTGTCTGATTTTTTAAACGTATTCTTCTCATGTTTTAAGACCACTTTTGTCTGGCAACTTCGAAGTATTATCCAAATAAAAATACAAAACAACAGACCGTATGAATGTCTAAAAGAGTAAGAATTGCAAAAAAATATAGAATAAAGTTGTTTAGACTGTGGAATCGAACCAAGGACCCGTAGATCACGGTCCGGTACTTTATCCAGTAGACCTACGAGGTGTTAAAATCAAGCCATGGCTACTATGATGGGATTGGGCTTAATCACCACGCTTGCCTAATGCGGTGCGGTGATCACAAACCCGAACTATGTACGAAAGATACGAAACATAATACATTTTGGCTCGACCCGGGAAAAAGTAAGTATGTTTCGAACATCATAGTTCGGTTTGTAATTGTTTAGACTCAAAATGTCGTATTCGCAGTCTGTCAGTGTACGCAAACAGTAAATTTCGCAAAATGTCATAATTCGAAAAATGTCATGATATAAATTCGCAAACTGTCATGGGTGCGTAAACAGTTAAATTCGCAAATTTTCGCAAGATGTCAAATTCGTAAAATTTCAAGTTTTCGGAATGGACACATAACGTTGTTTAAGTTTAATATTTAATTATACTTTGCGTAAACTTATCTAATGTTATTAGTTGACCAGAAGGCAGATGCGTTGCCATCTCGACTCCTGATGTCCATGGGTGGAGGTGATCACTTAATACCATCAGGCGATCAGCTTATTCGTTTGCCTTCTTATCTCATAAAAAAGTATACGAGTAAGTGACCAAGATCAGACAGCAAATAAGTAGCCGGACCGTGATGTGTCAGACCTGTTTTATTATGTAAGAAAATTATAGGGTTTAACCCCCAAACCCTGACTACACCAAAACATCCAAGTTTGTTTTCTTATTTATCTATGATATAATATATTATCGCACATTATGACGTCAGAAATATTTTCAAACGAAGTCGTGTTTGACTAATTTCATAACAATTATGCATATAAGAACGGGGGCTCGCCAATTTTCAGGAGAATTAGTAAGTCTCCAAATTGTCGTAATATTTCTAAATATCCTGTCACGATATTTTAAACAAAATTTACACTGTACGGTTTTGAAGTTCATAGCACAATAAATACTTTTCGCAGATAAATACCAGCCTATATACTGTCCCACTGCAGGGCAAGGCCTCCATGATAGAAATCAAGCCATCGCTACTATGATGGGATTAGGTTTAATCACAACGCTTGCCAAATTCGGATTGGTGATCAGAAACCCGAATTTGCAAGAATTGTTTTGGGAAAGAAATCTTCAAGAAACTAGCCTCATCAGCAACCCACGCTCGTCCATGCTGGACATAGGTCTCCCTTAACTCAATGCACGCCACCGCTCCCGATTTTCGGCCACTCTCATCCAGCTCACTCCAGCCAGCCTTCGAATGTCGTCATCCCATCTTGTAGCAGGGCGTCCAACACTACGTTTACCGAGTCGCGGTCTCCACTCAAGGACTTTATGGCTCCAACGGTTGTCAGTTCTGCGGCTAATCCCATCATAGAAACTATTGTGGGTAAACTAGCCTATACCTTCCTAAAGGCCGGCAACGCATCCGCACTGCTGGTGTAGCTGATGTCCATGGGCGGCGGTGTTCACTTACCATCAGGTGACCTTAAAATAGTACGCTCTTTATAGACACACCGGCGATCACCGGTATCCAGAGATAGCACCTAACGTTGGCTAATCGGTTATTTTTAGAGCCGTTCACATTAGATCCCTTTCTAGCACACATTTCCCGTCTAGACTTTTATTTAATTGTGTTGGCAAAAAGCTTCTGCCAACTTTGACCACGTGAGACCAGCTGTCTCCTAGTCATCAAATAAGTACTAGTATTTACAGCCAGATTAAATAGATTAGTAACGGTTTTAATTTTGTGTTACAAAAATGATATTTGTGCTCTCAATACTGCCATTTGGTAAAAATATCAGCTGTACACTGTCCCACTGCAGGGCAAAGGCGTCCATCATAGAAATCAAGTCATCGCTACTATGATGGGATTAGGCTTAATCACCATTGCCTAATGCGGATTGGTGATCACTTTTATGTACGTCGTAAGGCCCAGACAGCAGACAATGGAAAATCAATTGTTTTATGCCTTTTAAAAGGCTTTTGGGTCTTACGACGAGCAGGAACTAATACCTAATGCACTTGACATCCAGCGGCTTAATTGTACAGATTTGTGTCGAAAATTAAATATAAAGACTACATTAAATATCTTTACTATAATTACCACTAATGACAGCGCTTTTCGGATCACATTGTCAAACGCTTTCAGTATGGAATTTTGTATAGAGATTATAATTATCGAAGGAATAACTAAATAAAATTAAACGTCTGAGTAGAATAGAATAATCTTCATTGCCAAAATTGTGTACAAAATATGATGGTAATCTTCTAAACTAACCGTATCGGGCATGCAATTTTTTAACTCACTTAAATAAAATAAAAAATCGACTAAAAGTATGGTTAGATTTTTTTGGCTACAGCTCGGGTTTGTGATCACCGCACCGCATTAGGCAAGCGTGGTGATTAAGCCTAATCCCATCATAGTAACAATGACTTGATTTCTATGATGGAGGCCTTTGCCCAGCAATGGGGCAGTATATAGGCTGATAGTTTACTTTTTTTATCCTATCTATCTAGGAATGTTATTAACAAAGACGCAACTGATGTTTAGTATACGTACGGGTTTCCAACACACAGTGGAGGGTATAGAAACCCAAGCGGCTATCTGTACCCCAGTATAGTCCGAGGCAAGAAAGTAGTTATGACCTTGAGTGCGCAGAAACCAATTTTGATAGAAAGTCTTCTTTTTTACAAGTGCGCAAAATAACGGTCATCGCTATACTTTCGTGCCTCCAGCTATACTAGGTATGGCAAAGCACTGTGGTAGATTATATTGCCTCATATGGCGACAACGGGCAGTGTAAATGCCGTGTCTGTTCAGACAGTATTTACAAACAAATAACTTTACTTTAGTGCCCGGTGAGACTTCGCGCGGTGCGGACGTGCGCCATTTTGAATTCCGTTTGACGTTTGACATTTGAGTGACAGTGGTTAAAATTTGAGTGGTGAAGTATAGTTTCCTTTGTGGTTTGAGGGTTAAGCTCTTGATAAAAGTGTGGTTTAATTGTTCGTTTGTAACGATTGCAAAATTAAGGGTTCTCTTTCGTGGAATGTGGAAACACCTGTGTTATTTTATCACTGTTTTACATTTTCTACTTGGTTAGATAGGAATTCTATACTGAAGCGGTTAAAAAAGTGATCCTTAGGCCTGTTATTTGAAGTTTGCAGTTGTAGATTTTTTGTTTGTTGATGAAACAGATATTTGTGTTGGGTCTGGGTTTTTGTAGTACCTTCGTTGTTTCTGGTTTCCATAGCACAAGGGAAAACCTTAGTTTGGGGCCAGGACAATGTATGTGATGTTGTCTCAATTTATTTATTTATTTAGATATTTTGAACTAGCTTTTGCCTCCCCACTTTCCTAAAATGGGTTAGAAAGGGGCAAAAAGTAGCCTATGTTACTCTCCATCCCTTCAACTATCTCCACTTTAAAACACGTCAATTCATCGCTCCGTTTTGCCGTGAAAGAAAGACAAACATACAGACAGACACACTTTCCCATTTATAATATTAGTATGGATTACGAAGGCCGTCGAGGTCGAAAATAAATTATGAATGGATGAATGAATATTCGTACCTAAGTACTTTTTATTTGCACACAAAACAGAGATATAAAACTTAAAACTATATTACAGAAGTAATGTAGAACAAAGGCGGCCTTATCACTTCGGCATTTACTTATGTAGTAAGTATTCTATTTTCGACCCTAATCCATAATAATTGCGTTTTAAATTCCAAAAATGCCGAATACCGCTCTTATAGCGCTTTACATTAATGGGCTATAGGAATGAAACTAGCGCCGCCAACCTATTTACACGGATTGTGGCGAAAATATGATTTTTTTGAGAAAGCAAAACATTACAGACTTAGATAAAAGTAAATTAAATTTTTCAAGATGCTATACAATATTTCTAACACGCGACAAGTAACAATAATGTCAATTAATGCTAAAATGGCCGTTTTTAGCAATAATTGATATTATTGTTGGCAAACGAGCAAGGGGGTCACCTGATGGTAAGTGATCACCGCCGCCCATGGACATCAGCTACACCAGAAGGAGTGCGGATGCGTTGTCGGCCTTTAAGGAAGGTATAGGCTCGTTTCTTGAAGATTTGAATTTTGCCTCGTATGAGGTTTTTGGGTCTTACGAAGTTAAAGAAACTAACCTAACGAAAGAAATTAAAGAAACTTAAAGTAACTTGGTTGCAATAAAATTGGAAAATATGTAATTAATAATTGAAACTATTGCAATATATGACATAAATTAATCAAATTAGGTTAAGGTAAGATAAATATCTATTATTAATAATGGTACAAGTGATTATAAACCGTATTTAACCTACTTGGAAACCACTCGACGGCATTATACTAATGAAAACAAGTATTTTTCCTCCAAAAACATAGAAATCTATATCTTCTATACTATTTATAAAGAGATAACTTCTATGGACAACGACAAGGCTTATAGGTAAACCGAAAACACGAAACGCTTGCGCGATGTAATTGGACACAGCGTCATCTATCGGTTCATTTCTGAATTACGGTCCCGAAGCGAAGTGAGGGCGGGCCACTATTGAATATAAAAACAAAACTCAGTTGTCATACAAAATATTTTTTTGGTTCTCTATTACGTGGAACTGAAATTCAAAAATTTATTTTTTAGTACGTCATAATCGTATCGAACCCTTTGTGCGTGAGTCCGACAAGCACTTGGCCGGTTTTTTTAACTTAAAAAATTACAGCTTGTTAACATTGCGACTTCGAAGAAAATCTAAAAAAGGTTAAAATCCTGTACAGATAAGTTGCCAGATGTCCGGTTTTTAAGCGTACAGTTCGTTATTTATTAGGCTTGTCCGGTAAAAAAATAAATGGTCATACCGGACACAACAATATAATTTCAGCTGCCCTCCTCTACCCCCCCTAGGTAGGCTCATGTATGAGATGTTATGTGAATCTAATATTATTAAGTAAGTAAGTATTTATTTCATCATCATTTCAGCCAATAGATGTCCACTGCTGGACGTAGGCCTCCCCCAAAGTTCTCCACACAGATCGGTCCTGTGCCACCCGCATCCAAGGGACTCCCGCGACCTTCACCAGATCGTCGGTCGACCTGGAGAATTATTTAGGAAAATATTTGCATAATCCAGAATTTAAATGAATCATTGTACCTATGTATAGTTTTCCTCATATGCAGGTGATAAAAGCAATGTTAACGAATAGGGAAAGAACTTAAAATTCAACGGGAAAATTATCTGCGGTCGCTCTCTTATACCGAGGATCGGATCACGCATGTTGCATCACTTGGAACTTGCAACTCGTTTTGCAATGGAAAGTAATTTCCATGCAACAGACCGGGCGATTGCTATTAGTATGAAAGCATTTGCGAATTTTCAAAACTCTGTTAAAGATAGAGATAAAAAACATTTATTTGTTACGCACACACGACAAACATAGGATAAATACAAACAGGCTGGACAACAAGAACATAACATTAAAACTAAAAAAGAAAAATACACACAAAAAAAAGAAAAAATATACAAATAATTGCTGTTAGCCGGACAAAAGATAAATCAAGTCATGGTCGTGGCGCGTCCCAAAAAAAGGCTCACTTGGCTAAAACCACAACCCAAGGAAGATGTAAGTGCCTTCCTGTAGGTCATGTGTTATGTGAGCCCTATATGTGACACACGGACGGCATAAATACATAAATGTTAACGTCCAAAAGGCACAAAACAATTGATTTTCCATTGTGTCTGCTATCTGGGTTAAAGAGCTGTTAAGATGGGAGAGGTGTAGGTCTATGGGCGGCGGTAATCTCTTACCATCAGGTGATCCTTCTGCTCGTCTGTCAATTGGGGCGTATAAATATACCTATTTTTAGCGAATTTCTATATTTCGAAGATAAAGAGAAAAAGAAACTGATTAAAATGGTAGGTATGTATAAGTAATTCGATTTGGCCAAAATGGTTTATCCATACTAATATAATAAATGGGAAAGCGTGTCTGTCTGTAGGTTTGTCTTTCTTTCATGGCAAAACGGAGCGACGAATAGACGTGATTTTTTTAAGTGGAGATAGTTGGAGGGATGGAGAGTTACATAAGGCTACTTTATGCCCCTTTCTAACCCCCCATTCTAGGGAAAAGCGCAAAAGCAGGTACGACAATAAAATTTAACCTGAAAGTATCGAAACGATAATGTCAAGGTTTCAGACTTTTGTTAGTCTGTGGCTGCTAACGTGCACGGTCAAAACATAATTACCTCTGGCAGATACGTTTTTGTATAAAATTGACCGAGATATTGTTATAATATAATTCTATGACCTTGGCTTGACACGCTCCCGAGTCTAGATTATTATTGACGGCTCGTTTGGCGCAGTGGTTTGAGTGCCGGTTGAGACTTAAGGGTCGCGGGTTCGATTCCCGCACTAACACAAATGTTTGTTGATGAAAAACATAATTTGTGTTGGGTCTGGGTGTTTGTAATTCCTTCGTTGTTTCTGGTTTCCATAGCACAAGGGAAAATCTTGGTTTGGGAACAGGACAATGTATGTGATATTGTCTCAATTTATACTTTATTTTATGAGATAGGGGGCAGACGAACAGACGGATCACCTGATGGTAAGCGATTACCGCCGCCCATGGATTCCCGCAACACCAGAGGAGTCACAAGTGCGCTGCCAACCTTTTATCGCCTTCCCCTCCGAGATGGGCCTCCGGTACCCTCACTTATTCGGCAAAACACAGCACAGGGGCTGCTTCACGCAGGTTTTCTGTGAGGCAGCGTGGTTTCACTCCGGTCGAGCCGGCCCATTCATGCCGAAGCATGGCTCTCCCACAGTTAAAATAATAAGTTTTATATCCGCAATAACTAGTTTAAATGGACGATTACAAATAAAAAACTAATTGATTGATCCGTCAACTTAGTCATACAAAGATGATTTAGTTGTTCGTTGCAACACATTAAAATCGAATTGTGTCATATCTTGTTTAACCACAAGATTTGTAAAAATCATTAAAATTAATCCACCTAAAATAATTAAAAGTATCTTTTTTGGAAATTCGTCGACGTATACAATGAACAAGTAACGTGACATGTTTTTTTATGTAAGTGTAGAAAAAAAGGGTTATTGTACAACATTGACCACGAAGTAAACTCGCCACAGAAAAAAGTATGTGTAAACTCACCACAGTTTTATTTTTATGAAGTAAATTATTTATTTAATAATTTTGGTTATTGTAAACTCACCACCATTGCTTTTGTGAAAAGGTCTGCAAAAAAATCAAACAATAAGTAGAGCTATCGTTACTATAAGAAAAAAAATGTGAACTGAGGATTTGTGGTGAATTTACAACAAACCTTACCCGCCTGTGACTCTAACTTCATATTTTTAATGCATGTGGTGAGTTTACTTTCAATGTATGGACTTTACAAAATGTGGCGAGTTTATTTTGTGGTCAATTTACAAAAACCCGAAAAAAATACTCATTAAGTGGGAATTTTAGAAGTGGTACGATTAAAATGGTAGTACGATATAGCCAACTCTCCCTTAGGTGGCAGACGAGCAGACGGATCGCCTGATGGTAGGCGAGTTTCGCCCTTATAGCCACCTGCAATACCAATACTGTCACAAGTGCGCTGCCAACCTTTAACCCCCTTTTCTCCGGTACCCTCACTCACTCGGCGAAACACGCGCAGATGCTGCTTCACGCCGGTCTTCTGCGAGGCCGTGGTATCACTCCTGTCGAGCCGGCCCATGCATGCTGAAGCTTGGTTGCCACGGTTATTATTGTGATTGATCTGATGTCAATTTCGAAGGTGAATGTTAATCTTAGTACTTAGCCCTAACGGAACGCCCCTGTTGGTCTAGTGGTTTAAGTATCGGACCATCTTGGGTTCCGGATTTGATTCCTGGGTAGAACAAAAGTATGTTTCGAATTTTTCGAACATAGCTCGGGTTTGTGATCACCGCACCGCATTAGGCAAGCGTGGTGATTAAGCCTAATCCCATCATAGTAGCGATGACTTGATTTCTATGATGGAGGCGTTTGCCCTGCAGTGGGACAGTATATAGGCTGATACTTTACCCCTAACTGTTTACCAATATTAATGTATGACAAATTATAAGTACTAAAACATTTTTTATTACTTAGGTAGAATGGTGATAAACAATTCATTATTACTTATTTGGCGATACCGATGTTGTATAACAAACACCCACATATTGTAATAACAGATAAGCATGTGAATCATTGGCCCATATTAGTGATGCTAAAGTATCGATAATTTCTATCAATAGTTGACGTGGAAAACTATTTTTTAATATAAAATGGGTTTGCACTTGACCTCGTCTCACCTGATGGAGAGTGACAATGAGGTCTAAGATGTAGCGTGCTTTCCCAGAAGAAGCCTTTTCACTCTCGACTTAAAGACACCCAAATTGTAGCTCTCTGGAAATACAGAAGCATTTTGTTCCATTCTTTAACTAATCAGTATATCAGTAGTATATCGATGGACTGGCCGGTTGGCGCATTTGGTAGTGATCCTACGTTATACTCCAAAGGTAGTAACCCTGGACAAACATTCGTGTGATGAACATTTCTGTTTGTTCAGCGTCTGGATGTAATTTAGGTATTATATTTGTGATTGAACACAAGTGTTCGAATTAATGTTTTTTACTATCGATAGCTTATCAATATGGGACTATTGGTGGCCAACACTAGTCCATATCGCATGCTATGGTTTCACTGTACAGTCAACAGCAAAAGTAGATGATCAAAAACAAAATCTCTATACACACTATTGAGCGGAGTTCGCGTCAGAACTGTATGGTGTCAAATTCATACAGTTCTGACGCAAACTCCGTTTAGCCTCAATGTGATGCATACAGTTCTGACGCGAACTCCGTATAGCCTCAAAGTGATTCATACAGTTCTGACGCGAACTCCGTATAGCCTCAAAGGGATTCATACAGTTCTGACGCGAACTCCGTATAGCCTCAAAGTGTTTCATACAGTTCTGACGCAAACTCCGTATAGCCTCAAAGTGATTCATACAGTTCTGACGCGAACTCCGTATAGCCTCAAAGGGATTCATAGAGTTTTGACGCGATTCTACGCGGACGAAGTCGCGGGCGGCCGCTAGTCAGGGATATTTTAACATCCTGTATATCTTGAACAATAACTCAAATGAACGCGTCATATTAAAATGCGTTGTTGAATGCCATCCAAAGATATTTTCTATATTCGACTATCTGGTTAATGGCCAAACTGTATTAATAACTAGCGGCCGCCCGCGACTTCGTCCGCGTGGAAAAGTAACTTTTTACCCCCTTTTAACCCCTTACAACCCCCTTAATATTATTATGTTGATAGCCTATAGCCTTCCTCGATAAATGGACTATCAAACAAAAAAAGAATTATTCAAATCGCACCAGTAGTTTCGGAGATTAGCGCGTTCAAACAAACAAACAAACAAACAAACAAACTCTTCAGCTTTATTATATTATTTATATTATAATATTATATTAATAATAATTTGTTTAATTAAAAGTATAATAAATAAGAATAGAATTGAGACAACATCACATTGGTACATTGGTCCCTGGCCCCAATCTAAAGTTTTCCCTTGTACTATGGTCCTTGAGCTACCTATCTCAGAGTCAGACCGATGTATGTGATGTAGTGAAATTTATTATTATTTATTATTATAAACCAGAAACAACGAAGGAACTACAAACACCCAGACCCAACACAAATAGCTGTTTCATCAACGAACATTTGTATTGGTGCGGGAATCGAACCCGCGACCCTTACGTCTCAACCGGCGCTCAAACCATTGCGCTAAACGGGTCGTCATACAAGTAGATGTGTGCTTTTTATGTGATTGGTGCCACACGAGCAAACGGATCACCTTATGGTAAGGGATTACTGCCGCCCATCGATACCTGCATCAGTAGAGTCACTAGTGCGCTGCCTACCTTTAACCTCATTTCGCCCAATAGGGCCCCCGGAACACTGCGCATGCGCAGCTTCACGCTGTTCATCTGTGAGGCCGTGGTATCATTCCGATCCTGACGGCCCATTAGTGCCGAAGCATGGCTCTTCCACGTTTGTAGGGAAAAAGGCTGACAACACACTTGTGACTCTACTGTGGAGCTGTGGGTTTCCATGGGCGGTGGGTATCGCTAACCATCAGGTGATCCGTCTGCTCGTTTGCCACCTCAACTGTCAACTGTGGGAGAGCCACGCTTCGGCATGAATGGGCCGGCTCGACCGGAGTGATACCACTGCCTCACAGAAAACCGGCGTGAAGCAGCCCCTGTGCTGTGATTCGCTGAGTGAGTGAGGGTACCGGAGGCCCACACGGGGGGGGAAGGGGATAAAAGGTTGGCAGCGCACTTGTAACTCCACTGGTGTTGCAAGTGTCCATGGGCGGCGGCAATTGCTTACCATCAGGTGATCCGCCTGCTCGCCTGCTACCTATCACATAAAAAAAAACCTGTCATAAAAAATAAACAGAACATAATTTGGCACGGATTTAGAATTCGATTCTTATGTCAATGTAATTGAAAACGAAACCATGGTTTGGTATTGAACTTGGCTCCCCCTTTACTTTTATATTTTAAACGGTATATAGGATGTTACGCAATAGAAGAGGGAGCTCGTATGTCTCAAAAAGGTCGTGGGTTCGAATTCGAGGATGCAGATAGTTTAAAAACAAGAGTTACATTACAAAGACCCGTTTAGCGCAATGGTTTGAGCGCCGGTTGAGACGTAAGGGTCGCGGGTTCGATTCCCGCACCAACACAAATGTTTGTTGATGAAACAGATATTTGTGTTGGGTCTGGGTTGGGTTCCTTCGTTGTTTCTGGTTTCCATAGCACAAGGGAAAACCTTTGTTTGGAATCAGGACAATGTATGTGATGTTGTCTCAATTTCTTTATAAAAAAAATTGATACAGAAAACCGGCTACGTACTTACATCGTCATATTTGTGAGTGAGTACATACAGTGCTTTCGGCGTGTTTCACCGTTAATGACAGAAACAGACGTAAGAGAGAGACGCAAGACAATATACTTCACTCGTAGGTCAACTCTATTTTGATTCTGTGGGTAACTGTGAAACAAGCCGCATCGGCTGATGCAATCCAAAGATTTTAATTAGTATCTAGTGGTTTTTAGTGTACAAATTTGGTGTTACTTTGTGCAGTGAAGTGCCGCAGGGTGATATTAATATAAGAATCATTGAATTGTGTCGTTTTTAACACTGCTATTGGTGTCGAGTGAGTTGTCACGTGAACAATTTGCTTTGACCTAATAGAGTCTTAAAACCTACGGCTTTGTTAAAAATAGTCTCCACAGAATCCTTAGGACCTTAAAACGCTAAACACTGGCGTTTTATTGAGTGACTGTGACTTCAACTGACTTCGACTGTTGACTACACTTTATCAAACTACACTTGACATTGGCAAAATTAAATGTGTCATGAACACAATACAGGCCATTTAAAAGAAAAAAAAAACAACTCTATTTTGTTTTATACGATGGAGAATTTTGAGATTTTTGCTGGTCTGTGCACTTGTGATTCTACTGGTGTTACAAATGTCTATGGGAGGCGGCAATTGCTTACCATCAGGTGATCCGTCTGCTCGTCTGCCACCTATCACATAAAGTTGCGCTGCCTGGTAGCAGGCATTGTTTAAAAATATTTAATTCTGTAATACGTCAATGTCATTGATTTCAATCGATTTAAATGACAAGATATCTGATTACTATTCGATTGGACATTTCCAAAGTACCTACAAACAATTTTACTAAGCCTACCTACTCTTTCGACTTAAGTAGATAAGTACAATCGGGGAAAACTTCGGTGAACTACCATAAGGGCGGTTGTGGCGTAGCACGTAGTTGGCGCGCTAACCAACCACGACGCGTCTTTCATATCCCTAAACTGAACTAAGGGCTAAAAAAGGAACTAACTATTTATCCTACTACTATTATAAAGGCGAAAATTTGTAAGTATGGATGTATGGATGTTTGTTACTCTTTCACGTAAAAACTACTGAATGGATTGGAATGAAACTTTACCACAATATGCTTACATCAGAATAACACATAGGCTACAATTTTTGAGGTTTCTAATGTGAGGTCGTAAAATCTTAAGTCCACGCGAACGAAGTCGCGGGCAAAAGCTATTTTTTTAATAAAGGAGGGCAAACGAGCAATCGGGTCACCTTATTTAACCAAAGCCAATTTAACCCAAAAGGTACGGATCTAATTATAAAATGTTTTTTTTATGTGATAGGTAGCAGACGAGCAGGCGGATCACCTGAGGTAAAGCAATGCTGCCGCCCATAAACACATGCAACAAGTGCGCTGCTAACCTTTGCATTGTAATGCATTTATTGGACAAAATAATAAATATTAAAATAATAAACTAGTTGATTCCTTCAAATCATGATCAAAGTACCATACTGATGTTCAAATCTGCGCAAGGTTTTACTACCCAAAAAACGTCAAAAATACGTTGAGACAAGCAAGGAAGTTTTGACATATGAAATTTTTTCATCTGTTATACAACGGTCCCTGTCTTTGTTGCTACTGCTTGGTAGAGTTAAGAAACGTTGGCCATTAGTAGAGATTGGTTGCCGGTAAGGCCTTTGCCAAGCGATTTTGCTACCAATTGGTTCACTGAAAATGTCTCTGATAGTACCTACTTACCTACAAAAAGTGGTTCAGCTGATAGGTTCTACTGATTAACTGATAATGACAATCAATATTGATAAGATAGATGAAAAAACCGGATTATATCAAGTTTTATCAGGAAAAAACAAGATTAACTTAGGATCGAGTGGTACTTAGAAATGCCGGGAAAGTATAAAGTGACAGAAAGATAATATCTACATAACAACAAGATATTTTAAAAATATGACCTCAATAGTACCTACTGCAGTTTTTTTTATACAGAATAGATTCCACTAATAGGTATCTTCTATCTTCTATACTATTTATAAAGAGATAACTTCTATAGACAACGCTTATACGTAAACCGAAAACACGAAATGCTTGCGCGATGTAATTGGACACAGTGCCATCTATTGGCTCATTTCTGAATTAAGATCCCGAAGCGAAGTGAGGGCGGGCCACTAGTTAGGTATAAACGTGATAGTTTGACAGTATGTATGGATGTTTGCTCCTCTTTCACGCAAAAACTACCGAATGGATTTAATATTTTCAATTTAACCAGTTATTGAATTATAAAAGAAATAATAATAATATAAAAGGAGGCTGGTCCAGCCGTCAATCTTCAACATTAATTCGTTGATTTCTACCAGACAAGCTTTGGGCAAAGGACATTTGATAACGAAGAGGGATAGGTGGAGCAATATTAAAAAAGAGGAAATAATAATATGACAATATGACTTGAAACTAGCGGTCGCCCGCGACTTCGTACTTACCATCTTATTTTGGACAATCCGCACAATATAATTATCTTTATAAATTGTCACCTATGTATTATTCTGATGTATAAGCTATATTATTGCAAAGTTTCAATAAAATCTATTCCGTAGTTTTTACGTGAAAGAGGAGCAAACATCATCCATCAATACTTACAAACTTTCACGTTTATAATATTTAGCTTTTGCCCGCTGCTTCGCTTGCACCCCCGATTCCCTGAAATAGGGGGGTTAGAAAGGGGCAAAAAGTAGCCTATGTTACTCTCCATCTCGTCAACTATCTCCACTTAAAAAATCACATCAATTGGTCGCTCCGTTTTGCCGTGAAAGAAAGACAAACATACAGACAGACAGACACACTTTCCCATTTATAATATTAAGTATGGATTTAGTGTGATGAAGCGTGGTGATTAAGCCTAATCCCATCATAGTAGCGATGACTTGATTTCTATGATGGAGGCCTTTGCCCTGCAGTGGGATAGTATATAGGCTGATTCTTTAGTGGCCTACCTAATAGTAATAGGTACATAAATAAAATACAAATATAAATGTATTGATCTAACTTAAGTAGATAATCCAATAAATAAATAAATATCTAAATAAAATCTAGTACAAGAGTCTAGTCTTAAAATTACTGCTAGCTCTCAGCATCTAGACTTGGCAGCCATTAAAATTGCAAAAAACGTTAGCGAAACAAGATGGCGGCCGTGACGTAACGGTCGCGCCGGTTTGAGCCGGTTCAGACCAGTTAGGGTCATCGACCCTGGGTTTTGTTTAAAATAACACTGTAGAAAGTTCTTGAAACACATTATTTTAATATATTTAGTGAAAGTGGGCCCTTTGTTTGGAAGCAGATTTGTAGATACACACTGACCTTGATAGTGTAGTGGTTAAGTGTTGTGCCCAAGCGGGGAAGGTCTTCGGTTCGATTTTCGGTCGGATCAAAATGGAAACTTAACTTTTTTAAGACTAGACTCTTGTACTAGATTTTTATTTAGGTATTTATTTATTTATTGGATTATCTCCTTAAGTTCGAGCAATACATTTATAGTCGTATTTTATTATGTTACCTACCTATTAGTATTAGGTATACATCACACTAAATCCATACTTCCATACTATCCATACTAATATTATAAATGCGAAAGTAACTCTGTCTGTCTGTCTGTCTGTTACTCTTTCACGCCAAAACTACTCAGCGGATTTAAATGAAATTTGGTATACAGATAATCTAGACCCTGAGGAAGAACATAAGCTACTTTTTATTGCGAAAAGGGGTAAGGGGTTGAAAGGGGGGTAAAAAGTTACTTTTCCTTGGCCGGATAGCGCATTTGGTAGTGACCCTACCTCATACTCTAAAGGTCGTGTGTTCGATCCCCACCCCGGACATACATTCGTATGATTAACGCTGGTTTATGTTCTGTGTCTGGGTGTTAATATGTATTTAAGTATTATATTTGTGTTTCCTCTGTTGTCTGATATTTGTAACACAGTGCATAAGCTACTTAGTACGGAGTCAGCTCAATGTATGAGACGTTGTATAGAAATAGAAAAAGAAAAAATCTTTATTCAAGTTGGGTCCATGCAGAACACTTACTCGTATGGATGTCAAAACATAATACATTATAATCTAAGTACCACTGGTTTGGAACGTCGATTTCTACTGAGAAGAAACTCAGTAGTTATTATTTTCAAATAGTAATAAATATGAATTTGTATTTGTAGACACCCTGCAGATGTTTGACGGCCTCAATGGCGCAGTGGCTGAGGCGTTCGCCCGAAGAGCCACGCTTCGGCATGAATGGGCCGGCTCGACCGGAATGATACCACTGCCTCACAGAAAACCGGCGTGAAGTAGCCCCTGTGCTGTGTTTCGCCGAGTGAGTGAGGGTACCGGAGGCCCACCCGGGGGGGAAGGGGATAAAAGGTTGGCAGCGCACTTGTAACTCCACTGGTGTTGCAAGTGTCCATGGGCGGCGGCAATTGTTATCATCAGGTGATCCGCCTGCTCGTCTGCTATCTATCATAAAAAAAAATGTCCCGGGTTCGATTCCGGTCAAGTAAATTTTAGGAAACTACATTTCTAAGTTTTCTTGGTCGGGTGTTCAGCCCCAGTTAATTATCGTATCTCTACTCATAGTACAGGGGTTGCCCTAGTTTGAGACCAGGTTGATTGGTGAGATTGTCAGTCTAAAAAAAGATATAAGTAAAAAGTCCAGACATGCGTGTCATACTCGTGTCGGTGATATAGGACTAACAATGTATGGCTATCATTTAGCCATGGCGACCTTGACCAATTTAACTTTATCCGTGTTAGGCGTTAAACATTTTAGGTACCGCAAACTTTGGCTTGTAAACCCTATAAAGTATAAAAAGTATCAGCCTATACTTATTTTATTTATATATTAAATGGGTTTGCTCTTGACCTCATCTCACCTGATGGAGAGTGACAATGAGGTCTAAGATGTAGCGTGCTTTCCCAGAAGAAGCCTATTCACTCTCGACTTAAAGACACCCAATGGCACCAAATTCCCTATCCATACTAATATTATAAATGGGAAAGTGTGTCTGTCTGTTTGTATTTCTTTCACTGCAAAACGGAGCGACGAATTGACGTGATTTTTAAGTGGAGATAGTTGAAGGGATGGAGAGTAACATAGGCTACTTTTTACCCCCTCCCCCCTTTAATTCAGGGTAGCACTACCCTGAATTTTACGCGAGCGAAGCCGCGGGCAAAAGTTAGTAAAGTAAAAAGTACACCGTTAAATTCTAGTCGTTTTAATCCCGATGCCCTCATAATAGATAACACGATTAAAGCCCCTTTAGCATATTTGATTCAAAAAATGGAAATTTAAAATCTTCTGTAACAAACTAAAAATATAAATATTGTTTTCTTTACTCTACTTAAAGGTTGTCTGGAAGAAATAGCTTCAAGCCATAAGACCGCCTTATTGTACTTTATCGCTGTAGCTTCACTCATGTATTCTATTTCTGTGGAATATCTATTATCTATCTGGTATCACTCCGATCGAGCTGGCACATTCATGCCGCAGCGTTGCTCTCCCACAGTGGAAAAATACGGAACCTTCCCCCAACTAGGCATTCGGTTTCCTCACTCAATCGACGAAACATCAGCTTCCGTCTTCAGTGCAGGCGGTGGTATCACTCCGGCCGACTCGGCCCATTCATGCCGAAGCGTGGCTCTCCTACGGTGGTAAAATACGGAACCCACATTTAGTTAACTGATATTCCCTTGTCAGTTCCCGCAAATGAATAGTTTCCGTTAAAATATTTATGCTATTTCTGTATATTGTAGGAATCATTAGTCATTACCATTATAAAACAAACGCCATTTTATGAAACAAAATGTCAACATCTGTTAGTTTTTGTTTAGCATAATCACAGAGGAATATACAGGGTGTATCTGTGAACATTTACAGCCCTATAACTACGTGTTCTACCAACCATTCTGGACAACATCTATGACTTTTCGAAAATTCGCATGAAAAAATTTCATCTTTCCATAGTTAGTTCACGTGACTTGGTCATTTTGTAAATGGGAATTCGAAAAAAATGTCGATGAATTTCAAAAACTTGTTGAAGAATGGTTATGGGCCTATATCGATAAAACTAGCGCCGCCAACCTATTTACACTGATTGTCATCTTGAATTCCAATCTACGGATTGATTTATTTATTTATTTAAACTTATTGCACAAAATTTGTTACAATAGGCGAACTTAATGCCCAGGGGCATTCTCTACCAGTTAACCTTTGGGTCATGCAGAAAAGACAGTGGTGCGGCGAAAAGAGTAATAGTGTAAAAAATATATTCATTATAATACTAAGTACATATACATATTAATATACAATAATAAAATAAATAATATATATTATATATATATTATATATAGATACAGAGCACCATGATATTCAATCAATTATGTCATATTACCTATATCAGAGGAATGTTCGGAGGAGTTAAAAAGTGTTCACGGACACTTTTTCTTGATTAGATTGGATTTTTCAAGATGCAATACAATATATAAAAACACGCGACAAGTACCTAACATAATGTTAATTGCTAAAGTGGCCGTTATTAGCAAAATGAACTTTATTGTTCCTTGTCATGTGTAAAAAATATGTTTTGCATCTCGAAAAATTCTATTTACTTGCATCTAGGTAGTCTGTAATGTTTTACTTTTTAAAATACTAGCGGCCGCCCGCGACTTCGTCCGCGTGGAAAAGTAACTTTTTTACCCCCCTTTTAACCCCTTACCAACCCCCTTTTCGCAATAAAAAGTAGCCTATGTCCTTTCTCAGTGTCTAGATCATCTGTATACAAATTTCATTTAAACCGTTCAGTAGTTTTTGGCGTGAAAGAGTAACAGACGACAGACAGACAGAGTAGTTCGCATTTATAATATTAGTATGGATTACGAAGGCCGTCGAGGTCGAAAATAAATTATGAATGGATGAATGAATATTCGTACCTAAGTACTTTTTATTGCACACAAAACAGAGGATATAAAACTTAAAACTATATTACAGAAGTAATGTAGAACAAAGGCGGCCTTATCACTTCGGCATTTACTTATGTAGTAAGTATTCTATTTCGACCTAATCCATAATAATTGCGTTTTAAATTCCAAAAATGCCGAATACCGCTCTTTATAGCGCTTTACATTAATGGGCTATAGGAATGAAACTAGCGCCGCCAACCTATTTACACGGATTGTGGCGAAAATATGATTTTTTTGAGAAAGCAAAACATTACAGACTTAGATAAAGTAAATTAAATTTTTCAAGATGCTATACAATATTTCTAACACGCGACAAGTAACAATAATGTCAATTAATGCTAAAATGGCCGTTTTTAGCAATAATTGATATTATTGTTGGCAAACGAGCAAGGGGGTCACCTGATGGTAAGTGATCACCGCCGCCCATGGACATCAGCTACACCAGAAGGAGTGCGGATGCGTTGTCGGCCTTTAAGGAGGTATAGGCTCGTTTCTTGAAGATTTGAATTTGCCTCGTATGAGGTTTTTGGGTCTTACGAAGTTAAAGAAACTAACCTAACGAAAAGAAATTAAAGAAACTTAAAGTAACTTGGTTGCAATAAAATTGGAAAATATGTAATTAATAATTGAATGTAATAAATACCTAACTATTGCAATATATGACATAAATTAATCAAATTAGGTTAAGGTAAGATAAATATCTATTATTAATAATGGTACAAGTGATTATAAACCGTATTTAACCTACTTGGAAACCACTCGACGGCATTATACTAATGAAAACAAGTATTTTTCCTCCAAAAAACATAGAAATCTATATCTTCTATACTATTTATAAAGAGATAACTTCTATGGACAACGACAAGGCTTATAGGTAAACGAAAACACGAAACGCTTGCGCGATGTAATTGGACACAGCGTCATCTATCGGTTCATTTCTGAATTACGGTCCCGAAGCGAAGTGAGGGCGGGCCACTATTGAAATAAAAACAAAACTCAGTTGTCATACAAAATTTTTTTTGGTTCTCTATTACGTGGAACTGAAATTCAAAAATTATTTTTTAGTACGTCATAATCGTATCGAACCCTTTGTGCGTGAGTCCGACAAGCACTTGGCCGGTTTTTTAACTTAAAAAATTACAGCTTGTTAACATGCGACTTCGAAGAAAACTAAAAAAGGTTAAAATCCTGTACGGTAAGTTGCCAGATGTCCGGTCCGATTTTAAGCGTACAGTTCGTTATTTATTAGGCTTGTCCGGTAAAAAATAATGGTCAAACCGGACACAACAATATAATTTCAGCTGCCCTCCTCTACCCCCCTAGGTAGGCCCATGTATGAGATGTTATGTGAATCTAATATTATTAAGTAAGTAAGTATTATATCATCATCATTTCAGCAATAGATGTCCACTGCTGGACGTAGGCCTCCTCCAAAGTTCTCCCACAGATCGGTCCTGGCCACCCGCATCCAAGGGACTCCCGCGACCTTCACCAGATCGTCGGTCGACCTGGAGAATTATTTAGGAAAATATTTGCATAATCCAGAATTTAAATGAATCATTGTACCTATTTATAGTTTTCCTCATATAAGGTGATAAAAGCATGTTAACGAATAGGGAAAGAACTTAAAATTCAACGGGAAAATTATCTGCGGTGCGCTCTCTTATACCGAGGATCGGATCACGCATGTTGCATCACTTGGAACTTGCAACTCGTTTGCAATGGAAAGTAATTTCCATGCAACAGACCGGGCGATTGCTATTAGTATGAAAGCATTTGCGAATTTTCAAAACTCTGTTAAAGATAGAGATAAAAAATTCATTTGTTACGCACACACGACAAACATAGGATAAATACAAACAGGCTGGACAGCAAGAAAGTAAAAAAGAAAATACATAAAAAAAAAGAAAAAAAAATACAAATAATTGCTGTTAGCCTGGGCAAAAGATAATCAATCATGGTCCGTGGCGCGTCACAAAAAAAAGGCTTACTTAGCTAAAACCACTACCCAAGTTGATAGGCTACTTTATTTATTTATTTATTTATTGGAAAACACACAAATTACAGTCACGATTGCATTACATTTACGTGCATTTTAACATGAGCAGGACTGTAGTCCTAAACGTGTTTACCGATATACACAAGTCGCTTGGTGAGCAATAAATAATGATAATGAATATTAAACTAAATTAATTTAAAAGTTTCTTAAGTATGTTAGTGAACTAATAAAACTAATATTATGTCAAATTATCAGATGGTAATAAAAATTTGTAAAATTATACAATTATATAACAATTCATTATAATAGAAATAGAAGAATAATGTCAACTTAACTTGATAATATTATTATTCACAGATACACATAACCCCCATTTTAGGAAAGCGGGGGGCGCAAGCCGCGGGCATAAGCTAGTACGAAAATAAAATTGAACTTGAATGTAGCGAAATGATAATGTCAAGGTTTCAGACTTTTGTTAGTCTGTGGCTGCTAACGTGCACGGTCAAAACATAATTACCTCTGACAGATACGTTTTTGTATAAAATTGGTCGAGATATTGTTATAATATAATTCTTTGACCTTGGCTTGACACGCTCCCGAGTCTAGATTATTATTGACGACTCGTTTGGCGCAGTGGTGTGATTGCCGGTAGAGACGGTCTCTGGTTCGATTCCCACACCAACACATAATATGTTTGTTGATGAAACAGATATTTATGTTAGGTCTGGGTGTTTTTGGTTCATTCGTTGTTTCTGGTTTCCATAGCACAAGGGAAAACCTTAGTTTGAGGCCAGGACAATGTATGTGATATTGTATCAATTTATACTTTATTTTATGAGATAGGGGCAGACGAACAGACGGATCACCTGATGGTAAGCAATTACCGCCGTCTATGGATCCCCGCAACACCAGAGGAGTCACAAGTGCGCTGCCAACCTTTTATCCCCTTCCCCCCGAGATGGGCCTCCGGTACCCTCACTTACTCGGCAAAACACAGCACAGGGGCTGCTTCACGCCGGTTTTCTGTGAGGCAGTGGTATCACTCCGGTCGAGCCGGCCCATTCATGCCGAAGCATGGCTCTCCCACAGTTAAAATAATAAGTTTTATATCCGCAATAACTAGTTTAAATGGGCGATTACAAATAAAAAACTTATTGATTGATCCGTCAACTTAGTCATACAAAGATAATTTAATTTGTTGTTGCAACACATTAAAATCAAATTGTGTCATATCTTGTTTAACCACAAGATTTGTGAAAATCATTAAAATTAATCCACCTAAAATAATTAACGGTGGATAGGTATATAGAGATACTAGTGGCCCGCCCTCACTTCGCTTCGGGACCGGAATTCAGAAATGAACCAATAGATGGCGCTGTGCTAAATTACATCGCGCAAGCGTTTCGTGTTTTCGGTTTACCTATAAGCCTTGTCGTTGTCTATTGAAGTTATCTCTTTATAAATAGTATAGAAGATAGATTAACGACTTTTGAAAATTCGTCAACTTATACAATGAACAAGTAACGTGACATGTTTTTTTATGTAAGTAATAGGTGGCAGACGAGCAGACGGATTACCTGATAGTAAGCGATTATCGCCGCCCATAGCCACCTGCAATACCAATACTGTCACAAGTGCGCTGCCAACCTTTAACCCCCTTTTCTCCGGTACCCTCACTCGCTCGGCGAAACACAGCGCAGATGCTGCTTCACGCCGGTCTTCTGTGAGGCCGCGGTATCACTGCGGTCGGGCCGGCCCATGCATGCCGAAGCTTGGTTGCCACGGTTATTAATGTGATCTGATGTCAATTTCGTAGTTAATCTTAGTAGGTACTTACTCCTAACGGAACGCCCTGTTGGTCTAGTGGTTTAAGTACCGGGCCATCTTGGGGTCCCGGATTTGATTCCTGGGTCGAACAAAAGTATGTTTCGAATTTTCCGAACATAGCTCGGGTTGTGATCACCGCACCGCATTAGGCAGCGTGGTGATTAAGCCTAATCCCATCATATAGCGATGACTTGATTTCTATGATGGAGGCCCTTGCCCTGCAGTGGGACAGTATATAGGCTGATACTTTACCCCAACTGTTTACCATATAATGTATGACAAATTATAAGTACTAAAACATTTTTTATTACTTAGGTAGAATGGTGATAAACAATTCATTATTACTTATTGGCGATACCGATGTTGTATACAAACCCACATATTGTAATCAGATAAGTGGAATCATTGGCCCTATTAGTGATGCTGAAGTATCGATAGTTTCTATCGATAGTTGACCTCGAAAACTTATCAGGATATCGGTAGTTCGGTCTAGTCATTCAATTAAACGTCGCTATTCAATAAACGCGCTAGTCATCCAATCAAATAGCTGTTTCAACCAGATGACTGCGACATATCGATAGGCTGGCCTGGCCAAGGAAGATCGTGGGGATTCGATCCCCAGCTTGGACAAGGATATTGCTAATATCTTATGCGTTTCTCAAGAAACTTTCTGCCTCGAACTACAAAACTATGTAATGAACTGTACACCATGCGTTATTTCCCGAACCCGATAGACGCCTACAAACCTTCAAAAAGCGAGCGTATTCCTTCTTAAAGGTCGGCCAGCGCATTTGCGGGATCCCTTATGGTGTTTGCGGGTGTCCATGTGGCTGGCCGGTAACTCATCGTCACCATCCAGGTGATCCGGGTTTCTGTTCGTCTTCTGCCACCCCTACTCATTACGCCAGAGGTTGTGGGCTCGATTCCCACACTAACTACTTCCCAAAATATTCGTATGATGAACATTTGTGTTTGATCAGTGTCTGGATGATCTAATCTATACACCATTTAAGTATTATTTTGCTGTTTCCTCTCTTGTCTGATATCTGTAACACAAGTGCTTAAGCTACTTATTAAAGAGTCAGGTCAATGAATGAGGCGTTGTGTGAATTTATTTGTATGTGAATAAAAAAAACAATAGTTACGATTGCCTTTCGAAAGTATTGCTACTTGTCAATAGTATCGGTACTACACATAGTATCGATTAGGATATTTGATCAATACTATTGTTAACACCAATACTATTGTTAACACCAATACTATCGATACTGAACAAACACAAGTGTTCGTCAGACGATTTTTTTCTCTTGATAGTATTCCCTTCTCTCGATAGATAAATGTCAATTGTATCGGTACTAGCCTTACGCCAAACGCCAATACAAACACAAGTGTTCGAATGAATGTTTTTTTATTATCGATAGCTTATCAATATGGGACTATTGGTGGCCAACACTAGTCCATATCGCATGCTATGGTGTCACTGTACAGTCAACAGCAAAAGTAGATGATCAAAAACAAAAACTCTATAACACTATTGAGCGCAGTTCGCGTCAGAACTGTAAGGTGTCAAATTCATACAGTTCTGACGCAAACTCCGTTTAGCCTCAATGTGATGCATACAGTTCTGACGCGAACTCCGTATAGCCTCAAAGTGATTCATACAGTTCTGACGCGAAACCGTATAGCCTCAAAGGGATTCTACAGTTTTTGACGCGAACTCCGTATAGCCTCAAAGTGTTTCATACAGTTCTGACGCAAACTCCGTATAGCCTCAAAGTGATTCATACAGTTCTGACGCGAACTCCGTATAGCCTCAAAGGGATTCATAGAGTTTTGACGCGATTCTACGCGGACGAAGTCGCGGGCGGCCGCTAGTCAGGGATATTTAACATCCTGTATATCTTGAACAAACTCAAATGAACGCGTCATATTAAAATGCGTTGTTGAATGCCATCCAAAGATATTTTCTATATTCGACTATCTGGTTAATGGCCAAACTGTATTAATAACTAGCGGCCGCCCGCGACTTCGTCCGCGTGGAAAAGTAACTTTTTACCCCCTTTTAACCCCTTACAACCCCCTTAATATTATTATGTTGATAGCCTATAGCCTTCCTCGATAAATGGGACTATCAACAAAAAAAGAATTATTCAAATCGCACCAGTAGTTTCGGAGATTAGCGCGTTCAAACAACAAACAAACAAACAAACAAACTCTTCAGCTTTATTATATTATTTATATTATAATATATATTAATAATAATTTGTTTAATTAAAGTATAATAAATAAGAATAAATTGAGACAACATCACATTGGTACATTGGTCCTGGCCCCAATCTAAAGTTTTCCCTTGTACTATGGTCCTTGAGCTACCTATCTCAGAGTCAGACCGATGTATGTGATGTAGTGAAATTTATTATTTATTATTATAAACAGAAACAACGAAGGAACTAAACACCCAGACCCAACACAAATAGCTGTTTCATCAACGAACATTTGTATTGGTGCGGGAATCGAACCCGCGACCCTTACGTCTCAACCGGCGCTCAAACCATTGCGCTCTAAACGGGTCGTATACAAGTAGATGTGTGCTTTTTATGTGATTGGTGCCACACGAGCAAACGGATCACCTTATGGTAAGGATTACTGCCGCCCATCGATACCTGCATCAGTAGAGTCACTAGTGCGCTGCCTACCTTTAACCTCATTTCGCCCAATAGGGCCCCCGGAACACTGCGCATGCGCAGCTTCACGCTGTTCATCTGTGAGGCCGTGGTATCATTCCGATCCTGACGGCCCATTAGTGCCGAAGCACGCTCTTCCACGTTTGTAGGAAAAAGGCTGACAACACACTTGTGACTTACTGTGGAGCTGTGGGTTTCCGGGCGGTGGGTATCGCTAACCATCAGGTGATCCGTCTGCTCGTTTGCCACCTCAACTGTAACTGTGGGAGAGCCACGCTTCGGCATGAATGGGCCGGCTCGACCGGAGTGATACCACTGCCTCACAGAAAACCGGCGTGAAGCAGCCCCTGTGCTGTGATTCGCTGAGTGAGTGAGGGTACCGGAGGCCCACACGGGGGGGAAGGGGATAAAAGGTTGGCAGCGCACTTGTAACTCCACTGGTGTTGCAAGTGTCCATGGGCGGCGGCAATTGCTTACCATCAGGTGATCCGCCTGCTCGCCTGCTACCTATCATAAAAAAAACCTGTCATAAAAAATAAACAGAACATAATTTGGCACGGATTTAGAATTCGATTCTTATGTCAATGTAATTGAAAACGAAACCATGGTTGGTATTGAACTTGGCTCCCCCTTACTTTTATATTTTAAACGGTATATAGGAGGTTACGCAATAGAAGAGGGAGCTCGTATGTCTCAAAAAGGTCGTGGGTTCGAATTCGAGGATGCAGATAGTTTAAAACAAGAGTTACATTACAAGAACCCGTTTAGCGCAATGGTTTGAGCGCCGGTTGAGAGTAAGGGTCGCGGGTTCGATTCCCGCACCAACACAATGTTTGTTGATGAAACAGATATTTGTGTTGGGTCGGGTTGGGTTCCTTCGTTGTTTCTGGTTTCCATAGCACAAGGGAAAACCTTTGTTTTGGAATCAGGACAATGTATGTGATGTTGTCTCAATTCTTTATAAAAAAAATTGATACAGAAAACCGGCTACATACTACATCGTCAATTTGTGAGTGAGTACATACAGTGCTTTCAGCGTGTTTCACCGTTAATGACAGAAGAAACAGACGTAAGAAAGAGACGCAAGAAATATACTTCACTGGTAGGTCAACTCTATTTTGATTCTGTGGGTAACTGTGAAACAAGCCGCATCGGCTGATGCAATCCAAAGATTTTAATTAGTATCTAGTGGTTTTTAGTGTACAAATTTGGTGTTACTTTGTGCAGTGAAGTGCCGCAGGGTGATATTAATAAGAATCATTGAATTGTGTCGTTTTTAACACTGCTATTGGTGTCGAGTGAGTTGTCACGTGAACAATTTGCTTTGACCTATAGAGTCTTAAAACCTACGCTTTGTTAAAAATAGTCTCCACAGAATCCTTAGGACCTTAAACGCAAACACTGGCGTTTTATTGAGTGACTGTGACTTCAACTGACTTCGACTGTTGACTACACTTTATCAAACTACACTTGACATTGGCAAAATTAAATGTGTCATGAACACAATACAGGCCATTTAAAAGAAAAAAAAAACAACTCTATTTTGTTTTATACGATGGAGAACTCGCTCCAGAAATTTTGAGATTTTTGCTGGTCTGTGCACTTGTGATTCTACTGGTGTTACAAATGTCTATGGGAGGCGGCAATTGCTTACCATCAGGTGATCCGTCTGCTCGTCTGCCTATCACTTAAAGTTGCGCTGCTGGTAGCAGGCATTGTTTAAAAATATTTAATTCTGTAATACGTCAATGTCATTGATTTCAATCGATTTAAATGACAAGATATCTGATTACTATTCGATTGGACATTTCCAAAGTACCTACAAACAATTTTACTAAGCCTACCTACTCTTTCGACTTAAGTAGATAAGTACAATCGGGGAAAACTTCGGTGAATACCATAAGGGCGGTTATGGCGTAGCACGTAGTTGGCGCGCTAACAACCACGACGCGTCTTTCATATCCCTAAACTGAACTAAGGGCTAAAAAAGGAACTAATATTTATCCTACTACTATTATAAAGGCGAAATTTGTAAGTATGGATGTATGGATGTTTGTTACTCTTTCACGAAAAACTACTGAATGGATTGGAATGAAACTTTACCACAATATGCTTACATCAGAATAACACATAGGCTACAATTTTTGAGGTTTCTAATGTGAGGTCGTAAAATCTTAAGTCCACGCGACGAAGTCGCGGGCAAAAGCTATTTTTTTAATAAAGGAGGGCAAACGAGCAATCGGGTCCCCTAATTTAACCTAAGCCAATTTAACCCAAAAGGTACGGATCTAATTATAAAATGTTTTTTTTATGTGATAGGTAGCAGACGAGCAGGCGGATCACCTGAGGTAAAGCAATGCTGCCGCCCATAAACACATGCAACAAGTGCGCTGCAACCTTTGCATTGTAATGCATTTTTGGACAAAATTAATAAATATTAAAATAATAAACTAGTTGATTCCTTCAAATCATGATCAAAGTACCATACTGATGTTCAAATCTGCGCAAGGTTTTACTACCCAAAAAACGTCAAAAATACGTTGAGACAAGCAAGGAAGTTTTGACATATGAAATTTTTCATCTTATACAACGGTCCCCTGTCTTTGTTGCTACGCTGTAGAGTTAAGAAACGTTGGCCATTAGTAGAGATGGTTGCCGGTAAGGCCTTTGCCAAGCGATTTGCTACCAATTGGTTCACTGAAAATGTCTTGATAGTACCTACCTACTTACCTACAAAAAGTGGTTCAGCTGATAGGTTCTACTGATTAACTGATAATGACAATCAATATTGATAAGATAGATGAAAAAACCGGATTATATCAAGTTTTATCAGGAAAAAACAAGATTAACTTAGGATCGAGTGGTACTTAGAAATGCCGGGAAAGTATAAAGTGACAGAAAGATAATATCTACATAACAACAAGATATTTTATAAATGACCTCGATAGTGCCTACTGCAGTTTTTTTATAAAGAATAGATTCCACTAATATCTTCTATCTTCTATATTTATAAAGAGATAACTTCTATAGACAACGCTTATACGTAAACCGAAACACGAAATGCTTGCGCGATGTAATTGGCACAGTGCCATCTATTGGCTCATTTCTGAATTAAGATCCCGAAGCGAAGTGAGGGCGGGCCACTAGTTAGGTACGAGTATAAACGTGATAGTTTGACAGTATGTATGGATGTTTGCTCCTCTTTCACGCAAAAACTACCGAATGGATTTAATATTTTCAATTTAACCAGTTATTGAATTATAAAAGAAAATAATAATATAAAAGGAGGCTGGTCCAGCCGTCAATCTTCAACATTAATTCGTGTGATTTCTACCAGACAACCTTTGGGCAAAGGACATTTGATAAACCGAAGAGGGATAGGTGGAGCAATATTAAAAAAGAGGAAATAATAATATGACAATATGACTTGAAACTAGCGGTCGCCCGCGACGTACTTACCATCTTATTTTGGACAATCCGCACAATATAATTATCTTTATAAATTGTCACCTATGTATTATTCTGATGTATAAGCTATATTATTGCAAAGTTTCAATAAAATCTATTCCGTAGTTTTTACGTGAAAGAGGAGCAAACATTCATCCATCAATACTTACAAACTATCACGTTTATAATATTTAGCTTTTGCCCGCTGCTTCGCTTGCACCCCCGATTCCCTGAAATAGGGGGGTTAGAAAGGGGCAAAAAGTAGCCTATGTTACTCTATCTCGTCAACTATCTCCACTTAAAAAATCACATCAATTGGTCGCTCCGTTTTGCCGTGAAAGAAAAACAAACATACAGACAGACAGACACACTTTCCCATTTATAATATTAAGTATGGATTTAGTGTGATGAAGCGTGGTGATTAAGGCTAATCACATCATAGTAGCGATGACTTGATTTCTATGATGGAGGCCTTTGCCTGCAGTGGGATAGTATATAGGCTTGATTCTTTAGTGGCCTACCTAATAGTAATAGGTACATAAATAAAATACAATATAAATGTATTGGATCTAACTTAAGTAGATAATCACAATAATAAATAAATATCTAAATAAAATCTAGTACAAGAGTCTAGTCTTAAAATTACTGCTAGCTCTCAGCATCTAGACTTGGCAGCCATTAAAATTGCAAAAAACGTTAGCGAAACAAGATGGCGGCCGTGACGTAACGGTCGCGCCGGTTGAGCCGGTTCAGACCAGTTAGGGTCATCGACCCTGGGTTTTGTTAAAATAACACTGTAGAAAGTTCTTGAAACACATATTAATATATTTAGTGAAAGTGGGCCCGTGTTGGAAGAGATTTGTAGATACACACTGACCTTGATAGTGTAGGGTTAAGTGTTGTGCCCAAGCGGGGAAGGTCTTCGGTTCGATTCTCGATCGGATCAAAATGGAAACTTAACTTTTTTAAGACTAGACTCTTGTACTAGATTTTTATTTAGGTATTTATTTATTTATTGGATTATCTCCTTAAGTTCGAGCAATACATTTATAGTCGTATTTTATTATGTTACCTACCTATTAGTATTAGGTATACATCACACTAAATCCATACTTCCATACTATCCATACTAATATTATAAATGCGAAAGTAACTCTGTCTGTCTGTCTGTCTGTTACTCTTTCACGCCAAAACTACTCAGCGGATTTAAATGAAATTTGGTATACAGATAATCTAGACCCTGAGGAAGAACATAAGCTACTTTTTATTGCGAAAAGGGGTAAGGGGTTGAAAGGGGGGTAAAAAGTTACTTTTCCTTGGCCGGATAGCGCATTTGGTAGTGACCCTACCTCATACTCTAAAGGTCGTGTGTTCGATCCCCACCCCGGACATACATTCGTATGATTAACGCTGGTTTATGTTCTGTGTCTGGGTGTTAATATGTATTTAAGTATTATATTTGTGTTTCCTCTGTTGTCTGATATTTGTAACACAGTGCATAAGCTACTTAGTACGGAGTCAGCTCAATGTATGAGACGTTGTATAGAAATAGAAAAAGAAAAAATCTTTATTCAAGTTGGGTCCATGCAGAACACTTACTCGTATGGATGTCAAAACATAATACATTATAATCTAAGTACCACTGGTTTGGAACGTCGATTTCTACTGAGAAGAAACTCAGTAGTTATTATTTTCAAATAGTAATAAATATGAATTTGTATTTGTAGACACCCTGCAGATGTTTGACGGCCTCAATGGCGCAGTGGCTGAGGCGTTCGCCCGAAGAGCCACGCTTCGGCATGAATGGGCCGGCTCGACCGGAATGATACCACTGCCTCACAGAAAACCGGCGTGAAGTAGCCCCTGTGCTGTGTTTCGCCGAGTGAGTGAGGGTACCGGAGGCCCACCCGGGGGGGAAGGGGATAAAAGGTTGGCAGCGCACTTGTAACTCCACTGGTGTTGCAAGTGTCCATGGGCGGCGGCAATTGCTTATCATCAGGTGATCCGCCTGCTCGTCTGCTATCTATCATATAAAAAAAAATGTCCCGGGTTCGATTCCCGGTCAAGTAAATTTTAGGAAACTACATTTTCCTAAGTTTTCTTGGGTCTGGGTGTTCAGCCCCCAATTAATTATCGTCATCTCTACTCATAGTACAGGGGTTGCCCTAGTTTGAGACCAGGTTGATTGGTGAGATTGTCAGTCTAAAAAAGATAAAAAAAGTCCAGACATGCGTGTCATACTCGTGTCGGTGATATAGGACTAACAATGTATGGCTATCATTTAGCCATGGCGACCTTGACCAATTTAACTTTATCCGTGTTAGGCGTTTAAACATTTTAGGTACCGCAACTTGGCTTGTAAACCCTATAAAGTATAAAAAGTATCAGCCTATACTTATTTTATTTATAAATATTAAATGTGTCTGCACTTGACCTCATCTCACCTGATGGAGAGTGACAATGAGGTCTAAGATGTAGCGTGCTTTCCCAGAAGAAGCCTATTCACTCTCGACTTAAAGACAACCCAAATGGCACCAAATTCCCTATCCATACTAATATTATAAATGGGAAAGTGTGTCTGTCTGTTTGTATTTCTTTCACTGCAAAACGGAGCGACGAATTGACGTGATTTTTTAAGTGGAGATAGTTGAAGGGATGGAGAGTAACATAGGCTACTTTTTACCCCTCCGCACTACCCTGAATTTTACGCGAGCGAAGCCGCGGGCAAAAGTTAGTAAAGTAAAAAGTACACCGTTAAATTCTAGTCGTTTTAATCCCGATGCCCTCATAATAGATAACACGATTAAAGCCCCTTTAGCATATTTGATCCTAAAAAAATGGAAATTTAAAATCACCTGTAACAAACTAAAAATTAAAATATTGTTTTCTTTACTCTACTTAAAGGTTGTCCGAGAGAAATAGCTTCAAGCCATAAGACCGCCTTATTCTACTTTATCGATGTTGCTTCCACTTCATGTATTCTATTTCTGTGGAATATCTATAGGTAGGTATATCTATCTGGTATCACTCCGATCGAGCTGGAACATTCATGCCGCAGCGTTGCTCTCCCACAGTGGAAAAATACGGAACCTTCCACCAACTAGGCATTGGGTTTCCTCACTCAATTCGACGAAAACCATCAGCTTCGTCTTCAGTGCAGGCGGTGGTATCACTCCGGCCGACTCGGCCCTTCATGCCGAAGCGTGGCTCTCCTACGGTGGTATAAATACGGAAACCCAACATTTAGTTAACTGATATTCCCCTTGTCAGTTCCCCGCAAATGAATAGTTTCCGTTAAAATATTTATGCTATTTCTGTATATTGTAGGAATCATTAGTCATTACCATTATAAAACAACGCCATTTTATGAAACAAAATGTCAACATCTGTTAGTTTTTGTTTAGCATAATCACAGAGGATTATACAGGGTGTATCTGTGAACATTTACAGCCCTATAACTACGTGTTCTACCAACCATTCTGGACAACATCTATGACTTTTCGAAAATTCGCATGAAAAAATTTCATCTTTCCATAGTTAGTTCACGTGACTTGGTCATTTTGTAAATGGGAATTCGAAAAAATTGTCGATGAATTTCAAAAACTTGTTGAAGAATGGTTATGGGGCTATATCGATACAACTAGCGCCGCCAACCTATTTACACTGATTGTCATCTTGAATTCCAATCTACGGATTGATTTATTTATTTATTTAAACTTATTGCACAAAATTTGTTACAATAGGCGAACTTAATGCCCAGGGGCATTCTCTACCAGTTAACCTTTGGGTCATGCAGAAAAGACAGTGGTGCGGCGAAAAGAGTAATAGTGTAAAAAATATATTCATTATAATACTAAGTACATATACATATTAATATACAATAATAAAATAAATAATATATATTATATATATATTATATATAGATACAGAGCACCATGATATTCAATCAATTATGTCATATTACCTATATCAGAGGAATGTTCGGAGGAGTTAAAAAGTGTTCACGGACACTTTTTCTTGATTAGATTGGATTTTTCAAGATGCAATACAATATATAAAAACACGCGACAAGTACCTAACATAATGTTAATTGCTAAAGTGGCCGTTATTAGCAAAATGAACTTTATTGTTCCTTGTCATGTGTAAAAAATATGTTTTGCATCTCGAAAAATTCTATTTACTTGCATCTAGGTAGTCTGTAATGTTTTACTTTTTAAAATACTAGCGGCCGCCCGCGACTTCGTCCGCGTGGAAAAGTAACTTTTTTACCCCCCTTTTAACCCCTTACCAACCCCCTTTTCGCAATAAAAAGTAGCCTATGTCCTTTCTCAGTGTCTAGATCATCTGTATACAAATTTCATTTAAACCGTTCAGTAGTTTTTGGCGTGAAAGAGTAACAGACGACAGACAGACAGAGTTAATTTCGCATTTATAATATTAGTATGGATTATATTTTCGTCACAATCAGTGTAAATAGGTTGATGGCGGCGCTAGTTTCATCGATATAGCCCCTTAATAGAAGACGTGGTATAGTCCAAGGCAAGAAAGTGTAGTTATGACCTTGAGTGCGCAGAAACCAATTTTGATAGAAAGTCTTATTTTTAACAAGTGCGCAAAATAACGGTCATCGCTATACTTTCGTGCCTCCAGCTATAAAAGGGATGTAAATGTTCTCAGATAGCTACACCCTGTATAATATATATCCTCTGTGGAATATAATAATCACGGAAACTGTTTTGTTTAGTATGACTCAATGACTGTCAATCATTTTGAAAATAATTTTGTTTTTCTGCGTTTGAGTGGAAAACAAAATTATTTTTAAATTATGAGTAATGGTTAGTTCATACAGTGCTGCCCATCTATAGTAACATAGATGGTGCTGCCCTATAGTAACTTTTATAGCCCTATAAATACTATACTTCACCACTCTCATAAAACTACCAACCCTCCAACAATGTTTATGACATTACAACCAATCCAAGGCGGACATGTTCAACAAAATGAAAAAGAAAAATGACCGAAGCAGCACCATGTATACTCTATGGTTTCCCCTCCATGACCTCACCCCGGGCAGCCTGAGATTTGGCTGGACCTCCCAGATGCCATCAGTATGATCCATCGCTGGCACCTTTTAAGACTGTACGGCACATCATGGTAAGTAGAAGCTTTGATTTTAGCCCCAGATGCGCAAAACGACGGGGTGTTATAGTTTACGTGTCTGTCTGTCTGTATGTCTGTCTGTTGTATCATAGCTCCCGAACGAATGAATCGATTTTGATTTGTCTTTTTTTGTTTGAAAGATGAATAAACGGGGAGTGTTCTTAGCTATGTTGGATAAAAATCGATCCAAGATGGCCGCGACAAATTTCAAATCTATAATTGCTGCCGCCGTCAGAAAATGGGGTTTTTTTATATGTTACTATGGCCCGCCCTCACTTCGCTTCGGGACCGTAATTCAGAAACGAACCAATAGATGGCGCTGTGTCCAATTACATCGCGCAAGCGTTTCGTGTTTTCGGTTTACCTATAAGCCTTGTCGTTGTCTATAGAAGTAATCTCTTTTTAAGTAGTATAGATAGAATATGGGGTGTGGAATGTTCCCCATGAAACGGGAAGATCTTCCGCCGAGCCGGATAGTATTGGCTCGGGGACCAAGGTCCGATGTATGTACCATCTTGGTTTGACGTATATATTCCAAGTTAAGTTAAGACCTTACTGTACTACATGAAAGCAATAAATATTATGACTATGACTAAGTTGACATGCGAATTTTGCTTTCGCGATGTAAGAATTATATGAGAATTTGAATCTTGTATGGAACAGTAAAATTAGCGCCATCTAATGTCAGTTGGCTGGTTCTGTAATGGCCAACTTCGGGTGATGGTAGATGTTGCCACAATGTGATAGGTAGACGAGCAGGCGGATCACCTGATGGTAAGCAATTGCCGCGACGTATGGACACCTGTAACACCAGTGGAGTCACAATGCGCTGACAACCTTTTATCTGCTCTTCCCCCCGGGTAGGCCTTCGGTACCCTCACTCACTCGGCGAAACTCAGCACAGGTGCTGCTTCATGCAGGTTTTTTTTTTGTGTTTCTCTATTTAAATATTTTATTGTTTTTTTTCAGGAAAATTGGACATCCCAGAAGATCTTGAAGAGGGAGACAAGACTATATTTACTAAGAAACATGAGATACGAACAGTCGGAGAACAAGTTGAGAACCACGAGAATGCTCTTAAGGATAACGGGAGTCGGTAAGTTTAGAGACTAGTGGCCCGCCTTCACTTCGCTTCGGGACCGTAATTCAAAAATGAACCAATAGATGGCGCTGTGCCAAATTACATCGCGCAAGCGTTTCGCAAAAAAAAAAAAACCCATCTCCCTCCGACTTGACAGCGACTATCTAGTCCCCCCTCCCAGACAGATGAGTGCGACCGGGCAGGCAGGCCCACCGGGGTCGAAGACCGCCCCAACAGCACCTCCTCTCCTGGAGCACAAACACCGTGCCACAAGATGGGCACGAGAAGCAGCCCGGGTAAAGGGTTTACCCTGTACGCCCGAACCGCACCAACTGTGCGACGAAGACTACGCTACGCAAGCGTTTCGTGTTTTCGGTTTACCTATAAGCCTTGTCGTTGTCTGTAGAAGTTATCTCTTTATAAATAGTATAGTAGATAGAAAAGAAAGGCGAACGAGGTACCGGGTCACCTGAAAGTAAGTGATCACCATGGAGTACGGAGACTCACTTATAAAGAAAGGCGAATGAGGTTCCGATTCACCTGATAGTAAGTGATCACCATGAACGAACACTCACTTATAAATTATCGATGGGACATAATTACCTAATTAAGAACTGTTAATACCACTCATTTTTTATGACAGGTATAGAGGGCAGACGAACAGACGGATCACCTGATGATAAGCGATTACCGCCGCCTATGGAATTCTCTAAAACTCACTTTTATTGCGATAGTTGGCAGGTGACCAGACGGGTCACCTGATGATAGTATTACTTTCGCATTTATAATATTAGTTAGGATGACATAATTAATAATACCGTTGGAGCTATAAAGTCCTTGAGTGGAGACCGCGACTCGGTAAACGTAGTGTTGGACGCCCTGCTACAAGATGGGATGACGACATTCGAAGGCTGGCTGGAGTGAGCTGGATGAGAGTGGCCGAAAATCGGGAGCGGTGGCGTGCATTGGGGGAGACCTATGTCCAGCTGTGGACGAGCGTGGGTTGCTGATGATGAATTAATAATAAGCCAGTAGATGGTGTCTTTGCTTTTGACAAGTCTAATTATATTTATTTTTGTTTCTAGGTTAATGGACCCATTAAATGGAAAGGAAGATAAAGAAATCAAATCTGCAAAACACAAACAAGTGAGTAACATTGACAATAGTATACTAACTGTGAGAGAGAGCCACGCTTCGGCGTGATAACACCGGTCGAGCTGGCATATTTTTAACGAAGCGTGGCTCTCCCACGGTAGGTTGTAGACTCTCTCTCTCTAATGTTCTCCACACATATCGGTCCATGCCAGTGTGTGTGACCTTCAGGCATACGACTCTCTCTACGTGGTCACCACTCGAGAACCTTCTTTTTTACTCGCATTGAGAATCGCAAGGACTTTACGGCTTCAACGGTTGTCAGTTTTGCGGCTAATGTGACCAGCCCACTGCCACTTCAGTTTGCTGGTTTGCTAATTCGGTGGGCTATGTCGGTGACTCTGGTTCTCTGTCGGATTACATCATTTCTGATGCGGTCCTTCAGAGATACTCCGAGCATAGCCCTTTCCATAGCTCTTTGAGCGACTTTGAACCGGTGGATTAGTCCAGCCGTGAGTGTCCACGTCTCGGCACCGTAAGTCTTGACCACATGACGTTTACATTACTATATGTTTATTGACAGATGCAGTTCTTCGGCAGGATGTTCAAGCTGTCAGCTCTGGTGGGATGCTGGATCCTCCTCACCGTGGCTTTAGTGATGAACAGGGAGAAATCCGATGTGGTGCTGCATACTGCCGTCCAGGAGAATGAGATCAAAGGTATTTATGTCTTTTATGATCTTCTTCTCGTGTCAATGGCATCACATTTCTTCAACAAATTTTCGAAATTCATCGAGAATTTTTTCGATTCCCATTTACAAATTGACCAAGTGACGTAACCGACTTAGTATGGAAAGATGAAAATTTACTAAACACCTGTATATCTTTTTTCAGAATACGAGCTCCAGTCTACCCTTGGGAAGGTCCTAGTGGCCATAACCCTCACCGGGCCCTTCAGCCAAGCCAACAGGAACGAGAGCAACAACTTCCTTCACATCTGGCTGCATAGGGAGTCACCACAGCTGGACTATGAACAGGTGGAATAGAATATAATAGAATTAAATAGAATGGTCTATGTCCAGCAGTGGACTGCAACAGGCTGATGATGATGATGATGATGAAATAGAATTGAATAGAATCGTATAGAATAGAATCGAATAGAATAGCATATAATCGAATAGAATAGAATATTTTTTTTTATTTAGCACACAATGATAGGTATAATAAATGCTTACAACTAAACTTGAAAATTGATACAATCATCCATACTTCCATGCTTTATATTATAAATGGAAAAGTGTGTTTGTCTGTCTGCCTGTCTGAGAGGCTGTCTGTCTTTCTTTCACGGCAAAACGGAGCGACGAATTGACTTTATTTTATATGTAGTAGAAGGGATGGAGAGTAACATAGGCTACTTTTTGCCTTTTTTAACCCCCCATTTTAGGGAAATGGGGGGCGCGAGCGAAGGCCGCGAGCAAAAGCTAGTATACATATATGTGCTAAATAGGATCATCCCACTCAGCATGTGTCGTTGTTTTACCTTAGGTATGAAGTTTATGTGACAGGGCCGGATGAGCGCATTTGTGATAGTGACCCTGCCTCATAAGCCAAAAGTCGTGGGTTCAATCCCACACCCTGGACAAACATTCGTTGATGATAATACTTGTTAGTTGTGTCAGAGATCTGGGTGTAATACCTAAATTATGGAAGTACTAGTGGCCCCGCTTACATCGCGCAAGCGTTCGATGTTTCGGTTACACTATAAGCCTTCCGTTTGTCCAAGAGAAGTTATCTCTTTAATAAATAGTATAGAAGATTATATTTGTGTTTCCCTCTGTTGTCTGATGATCTGTAACACAAGTCCCTTAAGCTACTAGTACGGTGAGTCAGGTAAGATGAATGTGCTATTAATGTATTTATTAATCCTTCATACCTATAAATTTCCTTTTTATGACTAAAACGTTGTGGTTACAAAGATTTCAATTTGTAGTCATAAATAAAATATGTTTTTTCCTTGTTATTTTAATAAACCTAATTTTAAACGTTTTCCCCTATGTTAGTCATTGTTCAAAACCAGCTTAGTGCGAGAATAAATGTCCAGGTTGGGAATCGAACCCACGACCTTTGGCGTATGACGCAGGGTCCCTACCAAATGTGCCATACGGCCAGTCAATAACAATAACAATACGCCATCTAGCGGATTTCTTATACGCGATAGCCCCCATTATAAGGTAGTCCTTGCTATATTTAGAGATCCTTCGTTGAATAAATGTTTTGGTAAGAGAGCCTATTCAACGATTATGAATCCTAAAGCAAATATTAGTTTAAAAAGCAATAAAGATAGCCATTACACTTACGAGCAATATAATTGATCCTTTATCTTTAAAATAAATCCATACTTATTATAAATGGGAAACAAACAGACAGACACCTGTTTGTCTTTCTTTCACTGCAAAACGGAGCGACGAATTGACGTCATTTTTTAAGTGGAGATAGTTGAAGGGATGGAGAGTAACATAGGCTACATTTGTGCTATCCCAAATTTAACGCGAGCGAAACCGCAAGCAAGCGCTAGTAAAATAAATAAATTAAGACAACATCACATGTATAACATTGTCCTGGTCCCAAACTAAGGTTTTCCCTTGTGCTATGGAAACCAGTAACAACTGAGGAACCACAAACACCCAGACCCAACACAAATAACTGTTTCATTAACAAACATTTGTGTTGGTGCGGGAATCGAGCCCACGACCCTTACGTCTCAACCGGCGCTCAAACCATTGCGCTAAACGGGTTGTTAATCCCATCATAGTAGCGATGACTTGATTTCTATGATGCCTTTGCCTTGCAGTGGGACAGTATATATACGCTGAAACTTTTTTTTTTACTTTGCCTAATAAAAAATCACAGGCTAATAAAAACTGTACTGTTTGTTTTGACTAAACCTTATGGAACTGCCTTTTTAATAGCCAAACTATGTTGTATAGACAACACTTTGTATGTATGAAATGTATACATTTTACGACCAATAATGTATGTTTAAAGCAGGTTGCAAATGTGTTAGTTTGTACTTGTGAAGCTATAACGATGTTTGCTTTCCAGTAAGATAAACTGTTTGTATAACAGAAGAACTACACTTGGTTGCAATAAAATCGAATCTGCGTATTTTAATGAGTCATGAGTTACACTTGAGAGTCACAATTATGGAGATATTTTACGATCTGCTCAGTTAAGCAACTTTTAATTGTCGTGCTTTGCTATGTTATAGGTGGCAGACGAGCAGACGGATCACCTGATGGTAAGCGATTACCTGCGCCTATAGATACCTGCAACACCAGTTGAGTCACAATTGCGCTGTTTTATCCCAATTGGACCTCTAATACCCTAACTTGACGAAACACAGCGCAGGCGCTGCTTCACGCCGTTCTTCTGTGAGGCCGTGGTGTCACTCCAATCGAGCAGGCCCATTCATGCCGAAGCGTGGTTCTCCCACGGTAATAATGCAATATGGCGCTTACAAGCCTGTGACGTAACTAGACTTTTAATCGTGGGAAATAGTTTTTGCCCGTGGCTTCGATCGCGCCCCCCACTTTCCTAAAATGGAGAGTTAGAAAGGGGTAAAAAGTAGCTTATGTTACTCTCCATCAGACAGACACACTTTCCCATTTATAATATTAGTATGGATGGATTACCTACTGCCAATTTAGCTTACCAATTCGTCTAAGAATAGAATAGAACATTTCTTTTTAATCACTCCTTTAATTCCTTTTAAAAAATGGGCAATTTTAGATTTTTTATATGAGTGGGTAAATGGTTAAATATTCTAATTCCTGCATGATTCTAATTCCTGATGTGCTTTGGTAATAATTATGATTGTGCGGTCTGGGTACATGAATATTATCTTTGTACCTTACACCCCTAGCAGTTACTAAATCAATTTCTTTTTACCCATTTCCAGAACTCCACAATCTGGACCGTCCACCTGCAGTCTGAAGATGTCCTGGACTTCTCCCCCAGCACCACAGAGTCCAGAACTTTAGTCCTGGAACAGAACAAATACAAGCCAACGAAACCAAGTGATGTTAATAGTACAAGTGATTACGAGAAGCTGATAATTTGGGACCAAATTGAGAGTAATGGTAAGTTTATTAGCAACGACTCTAGTATACCTCTAGTATGCCGAAGTATGGCTCTCCGAGTGTAAGTATAAAAACATAAAGGAAAGTATAAATTTTTTTTGGGGTACACCTACCTACCTAATACCTAATCAGTTCTTCCTACAAACCATAATAATTTTCATAAAATTGCTAAAAGTTGCTCTTTTCGCAATTATGAAAATTATTGTTACTTGGCGCGTGTAAAAAAAAAGGTTACGCATCTCAAAAAATTGCTAATGCAAATAAATAATCACAATCTCATTGATTTTATAAATCGATTAGCAGCTCATCGCGGTGTCGCCGTCGGTCTCGATCTCTCTTCGGTCGTGTCACACTATGTCCCATCGAACTAATAGGGTAAGGGAATAAAGAATGCACCTGTATTTGCGTACATACTTGAGCAATGCATAATCCTACGTACGCTTAGACCAATAGGAGAACAAGATAAGGATTGTCGACTGTAATCTGTGTTCACCTATTGGTTGTGCGTTCCATGAAGTCGACTCGACATTGAAGGCGATAACCGAGAATTGGCCTCCTGATTATTAAGATCGGTCGCCGTAGCCGAATACCGGTTGGAGGCATTACAAATTGAGTCTTATTTTCCAGGCACAAAGGTAGCTCTTCGTATGTCCACCACCGGGAACGTAACCGTGCCACTTACAGTCAGCTACCAAATGAACCCCTTGGAGGAGAGAGACGGCATCATATACTCTACCATCCTGCTCGCTTCTTTATATCTTCTCATCATATTTGAGGTACGTCTATGTCACAACAAATGCCCCGTTGGTCTAGTGCAGTGGTTCTTAACCTCTAAGTCATGAGGGACCATTTTACCAAAATTCTGTCGCGTCAGGGACCACACACTTCGGACATGCGTCGCGGCGCCGTTTGCGTTGTGTTGACGCGACTCATCACGTCACGTCACTTGTTTATTACGATGTCTTCGCGGACCACTTGGAATGCCTCCAGGGTCCGCGGACCACCGGTTAAGAACCACTGGTGATCTCGGGGTTTTGCGATCACCAATCCGCATTGGGCATGCGTAGTAATGGGGGTATTGTGAAAAATCCACTAGATGGCGTACTGTAGACTGAGGTCCAACTTTAACGTCATTGGTTATTTAGTGACGTTTTGACATCGCACATCAAAAATCAATCACCGTGTAGATGGACCTCAGTTCTTCCGCCATCTAGCGAATTTTTCACCCGCAATGATGCACTACTATGATGGAATGAGGCTCAATAGAGGCTCTATTGGCATACGAGCAGACGGATTACCTGATGGTAAGCGATTGCCGCCGCCCATACACACCCGCCGTAAAGTCCTTGAGTGGAGACCGCGACTCGGCAAACGTAGTGTTGGACGCCCTGCTACAAGATGGGATGACGACATTCGAAGGCTGGCTGGAGTGAGCTGAATGAGAGTGGCCGAAAATCTGAAGCGTGCATTGGGGGAGACCTAAGTCCAGCTGTGGACGAGTGTGGGTTGCTGATGATGATGATGATACACACCTGCAACACCAGTAGAGTCAGCTTTTTTAAATAGGAAGGCAAACACGAGCAAGCGGGTCACCTGATGGTAAGTGAACACCGCCGCCCATGGACATCAGCTACACCAGAAGGAGTGCGGTTGCCGGCCTTTTAAGACGGTATAGGCTCGTTTCTTGAAGATTTGAATGTCTTACCGGTTCAGAAATACCGCTGCGGGAAGTTGATTCCACAATGAGAAGATTTTTTTTTATGTGATAGGTAGCAGGCGAGCAGGTGGATCACCTGATGGTAAGCAATTGCCGCCGCCCATGGACACTTGCAACACCAGTGGAGTTACAAGTGCGCTGCCAACCTTTTATCCCCTTCCCTAAACTTTAACCCTCTTCATCTTTTTTCTCTTTCAGATAGTGAACCGCACAATCGCAGCCCTCCTCTCCTCGTCCCTCGGCGTCGCGGTGCTGGCCATCAGCGGCGCCAGGCCCTCCCTGCCCGAGCTGGTCTCCTGGCTGGACGTGGAGACCCTCCTGCTGCTGTTCAGCATGATGCTGCTGGTAGCTATCCTGGCGGAGACTGGGTTGTTTGACTACCTCGCTGTGGTCGCGTTTGAGGTGAGTTTCAAATCTTGAATGGGCTGCCTCCACCTATACTCTGATTTTTAATCATGTGGAGTAAACTGACAGATGCAAATGTCAAGTTTCTATACATTTTGACATTTTGCATCCGTCAAATTGAATGATAATGTATGGGGATGACACATTGACATCTGTCAGTTACTTTACTCATAGTACAGGGGTTGCCCTAGTTTGAGACCAGATAACCACGGACTCACCAGAAGACCGGCGTAAAGCAGCGCCTGCGCAGTGTTTCGGAGTGAGTGTGGGTACAGACGTACTTGTGACTCCACTGGTATTGCAAGTGTCTATGGGTGACTTTACTATCAGGTGATTCATCTGGTCTACCAATTGTCACATTAAAAAGAACATGCAATGGCGGCGTTTGGTTGGTTGTGAACACAATCGCCGCCCTCCTCTCCTCGTCTCGTCTAGACACTCCCAATAGTGTCTATGGGCGACGGCCTTACCATCAGGTAATCCGTGTGCTCGTGTGCCAATTGTCACATAAAAAGAACATGCAATGGCGGCGTTGGTTGGTTGTGAACACACTCGCCCTCCTCTCCTCGTCCCTCGGCGTCGCGGTGCTGGCCATCAGCGGCGCCAGGCCCTCCCTGCCCGAGCTGGTCTCCTGGCTGGACGTGGAGACCCTCCTGCTGTTGTTTAGCATGATGCTGCTGGTAGCTATCCTGGCGGAGACTGGGTTGTTTGACTACCTCGCTGTGGTCGCTTTTGAGGTGAGTGTTAAATCTTGGGCTGTCTCGATTTAAGGCGTAAGGAATAAGGTCCAAATGAGGTGTCTTGAAAATCGGGAGCGGTGGCGTGCATTGGGGGAGACCTATGCTCAGCAATGGACGAGCGTGGGTTGCTGATGATGATGATGAGGTGTCTTGTGTTTCGTTTTTTACCTAAAATATAGCGCGTGAAGCTTTGAAATTTAATCTCGCTGCTAAAGATGACAAAAATTAAAACACAATAACACAGAAAAGAACAGACAACCGTTGGGGCAAAAACAGGTCCTTGAGCGGAGGCCGCGTACAGGATGTGGCAGCCGTGGCCCCCACAAGGTGGACCGACGATCTAGTGAAGGTCGCGGGAGTCCCTTGGATGCGGGTGGCACAGGACTGATCTGTGTGGAGCAAGCGCGGATCCACCGTTGTGGGCACTGGGAATGCCCATAACCTTAAATTTACTTGATACTTCATACTGTCATCAATCAACTTAGGATCAGAAGTTTCCAGTCTAAGAGAGGGAGAGGGGGATTGGCAAAGTAGGCGGTACCCACAACTATGGTTATAACCACAGCTAGGGGGGACGAGCCGGTAGGAGTCCCCCTTCTACTATGTCCCAAGTCAGAACATCCCTAGATGCCTACAACCATTTTTGAGGTCTGGATCCGCGCCTAGTGTGGAGAACGTTGGAGGAGGCTATGTCCAGCAGTGGACGTGTATTGGCTGAAATGATGATGATGATGGGTATCTTCTCCATTGTTCCAGGTGACAGGAGGCCGGACTTGGCCGCTGATAAACTGCTTATGCTTCTTCACCGCATTCTTCTCAACTTTTCTTGATAACGTGACCACTGTTCTTCTCATGACGCCCGTTACGATAAGGTATGCAAAACTGTAATACATACTTACTTACTCCACTGGCTCAGCGACCCGAAACGAGTCTTGGCCTCCGAAACAAGAGCCAACAACGCCACTTCGGTCGATCCTGCACTTCCTACTACTTTACTGCTACTTTGGTTTGGTAATACTCGTTTTATTTGAGCCATGCTTCAGCATGAATGTGCGGATTCGACCGGAGTAATATCTCAGCTTAACAGAAGACCGGCGCCGTGAAACAGCGCCTACGCTATGTTTCGCCGAGTGAGGGTACCAGACGTCCAATCAGGGGGAAAGGGGGTTAATAAGGTGGAGTTGTGACCTCGTTGCCCATAGAAACCGTGATAGAAACCGTTTTAACTGTGGGAGAGCCACGCTTCGGCATGAATGGGCCGGCTCGACCGGAGTGATACCACTGCCTCACGGAAAACCGGCGTGAAGCAGCCCCTGTGCTGTGTTTCGCCGAGTAAGTGAGGGTACCGGAGGCCCACTCGGGGGGGGGAAGGGGATGAAAGGTTGGCAGCGCACTTGTAACTCCACTGGTGTTGCAAGTGTCCATGGGCGGCGGCAATTGCTTACCATCAGGCGATCCGCCTGCTCGCCTGCTACCTATCACATAAAAAAAATAAACCTGCAACACCATGCAGGTTTCTATGGGCAGCGGCAATCGCTTAGCATCAATTGATCCGTCTGTTCGTCTACCATGTTCATCTAGTCGAAATATGAGAAAAAGGGAAAAGACAGGTGCATTTATGTTGGTGACGCTGGCATTCTATGGCACCAGACAGAGTGAGGGCGCTACATCCATACTAATATTATAAATGCGAAAGTAACTCTGTCTGTCTGTCTGTTACTCTTTCACGCCAAAACTACTGAACGGATTTAAATGAAATTTGGTATACAGATGATCTAGACCCTAAGAAAGGACATAGGCTACTTTTTATTGCGAAAAGGGGGTTGTAAGGGGTTAAAAGGGGGGTAAAAAGTTACTTTTCCACGCGGACGAAGTCGCGGGCGGCCGCTAGTTCTTTATAATATAATATATTCACTACAACACATGCATTGGTCTGACTCTGAGATAGGTAGCTCAAGCACCTGTGTTACAGATATCAGAACCAACAGTGGGATTACAAATATATACATACTAGCGGCCGCCCGCGACTTCGTCCGCGTGGAAAAGTAACTTTTTACCCCCCTTTCAACCCCTTACAACCCCCTTTTCGCAATAAAAAGTAGCCTATGTCCTTTCTCAGGGTCTAGATTATCTGTGTACCAAATTTCATTTAAATCCGTTGAGTAGTTTTGGCGTGAAAGAGTAACAGACAGACAGACAGACAGACAGAGTTACTTTCGCATTTATAATATTAGTATGGATAATACTTTTCTTTTGTAAATACATACTTATAATACATAGAAAACACCCAGACCAAAACAAACAGACATGTTCATGCACACAAATGTTTGTACTGTGCGGGGATCGAACCCGCAACCCTTGGCCCAGACGCAGCATTCACTACCACTGAACCAACCGGGTCGTCGAATTCTCGATTCTTTCTCATCCTAAAGATAGCTGAAATTATTATTTTCAGGCTCTGTGAAGTGATGCAGCTGAATCCGGTGCCAGTCTTGATGTCGATGGTGATCTTCAGCAATGTGGGGGGCGCTGCGACCCCCGTGGGGGACCCCCCCAACGTCATACTGGCCAGCCATCCGTCTATGTTAGAGCACGTGAGATATATTTAGATTTTTTCTTGAGTAATGTAGAATCTTAATAATCCTACTACTATTATAAAGGCGAAAGTTTGTTTGAATGTATGGTTGTTTGTTACTCTTTCACGTAAAAACTACTGAATGGATTTGAATGAAACTTTACCATAATATAGCTTATACATCAGAATAACACATAGGCTACAATTTATAAAAATATATTGTGTGGATTGTCCAAAATATAACGGTAAGTGTCAATAATTAACTCCACGCGTACGAAATCGCGGGCGGCCGCTAGTATACCATAAAAAACCCTGTCAAAGGGATGTCAAAAAAGCAGGGATGTTACGATTGTCAAAATTTTCACATTCGCGAATGCGAATGTTTACGCCGCGAATGTGCGAATGCGAATGCGAATGTTAAGTACTTAAGACATCAGTCACATCAAATGTAAAAAAAAACAATATATTAATCAATCATTTTATTACTTAAAAGACAAAAAACACACAGTGATGTCGATGTCAGTCTAGCAAGATCAAAAGTTACGAGTTCACGCACGCACGACCTGCACACATTCGCATTCGCATAAAATTCACATTGATTTAATGTGAATGTCGATGCTAATGTTAAAAACGATGCGAACCATTCGCATAAGCGAATGCGGATGCGAATATTCGTGACATCCCTAGTCAAAAATACCTCACCACAAGGTCACCCTGGATAAGATAGATTTGTTTGTTATTTACAGAACATAAACTTCACAACGTTCACCCTACACATGGGGGTCGGCATCCTGCTGGTGTGCGTGCAGACGTACTTCCAGCTGCGGTACATGTTCCGGGACATGAGCAAGCTGAGACACAGCGTGCCCCGGGACATACTTGGTAAGGCTTTGCTCATTACGAAGGCCATGGTATGACATGAGCGCGTTAAACAATCTAGTGAGCGTGATAGCGTGCTGCACGATAGCGTGTTACACGTCAACGTGCTGCACGTTAGCGTGTTACGCGTATACGTGCTGCATGATAGCGTGTTACGCGTCAACGTGCTACACGATAGCGTGTTATTCGTAAACGTTCGGCACGATAACGTGTTACGCGTCAACGTGCTGCACGATAGCGTGTTACGCGTCAACGTGTTGCACGATAGCATGTCATGCGTCAACGTGCTGCACGATAGCGTGTTACGCTTCAACGTGCTGCACGACAGCGTGATACGCGTCAACGTGTTGCACGATAGCGTGTTACGCGTCAACGTACTGCACGTTAACGTTATACGCGTCAACGTACTGCACGATAGCGTGTTATGTGTCAACGTGCTGCACGTTAACGTGATGCGTCTTAGCGTGCCGGACGTTAGGGTGCCGCTCGATATCGTGCTGATTGATAACATTCACCCTACACATGGGGGTCGGCATCCTGCTCGTGTGCGTGCAGACGTACTTCCAGCTGCGGTACATGTTCCGGGACATGAGCAAGCTGAGACACAGCGTGCCCCGGGACATACTTGGTAAGGCTTTGCTCATTAAGAAGGCCAAAGTATGACATAAGCGCGTTAAACAATCTAATAAGTGTGATAGCGTGCTGCACGATAGTGTGTTACGCGTCAACGTGCTGCACGATAGCGTGTTACGCGTCAACGTGCTGCACGATAGCGTGTTACGCGTCAACGTGCTGCACGATAGCGTGTTACGCGTCAACGAGCTACACGATAGAGAGTTACGCGTCAACGTGCTGCACGATAGCGGGTTACGCGTCAACGTGCTGCACGATAGCGTGCTACGCGTCAACGTGCGGCACGTTATCGTGTTAGGCGTCAACGTGCTGCACGATAGCGTGTTACGTGTCAACGTGCTGCACGATAGCGTGCTACGCGTCAACGTGCGGCACGTTAACGTGTTAGGCGTCAACGTGCTGCACGATAGCGTGTTATGTGTCAACGTGCTGCACGATAACGGGTTACGCGTCAACGTGCTGCACGATAGCGTGTTATGCGTCAACGTGCTGCACGATAGCGTGTTACGCGTCAACGTGCTGCACGATAGCGTGATACGCGTCAACGTACTGCACGTTAACGTGATACGCGTCAAAGTACTGCACGATAGCGTGTTACGCGTCAACGTGCTGCACGTTAGCGTGCAGCATCTTAGCGTGCCGGACGTTAGGGTGCCGCACGATAGCGTGTTGATTGATAACGTTCACCCTACACATGGGGGTCGGCATCCTGTCGCACCTGCTGGGACAGCCCAGCAGGTGCGAGTGGGACGCGACATAAAATGACACAAAAGTGCGATAGGGAACGCACTATACAGGATGTATCTGTGAACATTTACATCCCTTTAACCACGTGTTCTATCAATCATTCTGAACAACATTTGTTCAACAACTTTTCTAAATTCTTCGAAAAAATTTTAGACTCCCCATACAAAATGACCAAGCCACATGGCCGACTTTGTATGGAAAGATGAAAATTTTTTATGCGAATTTTGAAAAGTCATAGAACAAATGTTGTTCAGAATGGTTGGTAAAACACGTGGTAAAAGGGATGTAAATGTTCACAGATACAGCCTGTATATTAAGTTAAACGCGTCGCCTCCGATAACGTAGTGGTGGGACATTTAGAGGTGTTGGTAGGCCAGCGAAAATGACCGACCGCTATACCTACCGGACTATAAGATATAAACACTCTTATACTTTTAATTTTTTTTTCCTTTTTTTTTTACTTTTTTTTATTTTATTTTAACCTTCCAGAACTCCGACAAGAGATAGCAGTTTGGCGGAGGGCAGCTGCTTCCCTCTCCTCCTACTCGCGGGATGAGGACTTCGTCAGGAGAGCCTTGGAGAAAAAGGTTATAGTGGTAGAAGTCACGCTTCATTTGCACTAAGCTACTAACTGCCGCACTCACAGATGTCATTTAACCTTAGAACTTATCATCCTAATAATTATGTTATGCTGTGTCCATTTCGTTTTTGTGTCGAGTTTATGATCACTAATCCGCATTAGGCAAGCGTGGTGATTAAGCTCAACCCATAATCATAGTAGCGATGACTTGATTTCTATGATGGAGGCCTTTTCCACAAAATACATATTGACACAGAAGGCTGACTGCCCACTAAGAGCTAAAAATATGTCATGTACTCACGCATGCGCACTAACGGGGAAATACGCCTTTTCGACCACATTAATCCTAACTTATGACATAAGATTGTCAAACTGTCGAGGTCTATAGTAGAGGCCGCGCGCTTATGTACTCATGCCGGGCAACAACCCTAGCATATGTCAACGAACTCTTCTAAATTCAAAATCAGGCAAAGTCTAACTTCTGTGTGTAATTATTTCGTGCCTTTGCCCTGTAGTGGATGGCTAGCTAAGTATGTCCAGCAGTAGACTGCAATAGGCTGATGATGATGATTTTCTTTAACAGGTTAACAAGCTGAACACAGCTTTAATGAAGAGGGAGGCCGGAGGCGGCGCCTCAAAAACTGATCCCATGTTCTGCTCAACTCTGGCCCAAATGAAACAGAAGGTAAAATTTGTTTTTTTTTTTTTTGGGATGGCTGCTATTGTGCTATCACGAACACTTTTAACTCTGCCAACGTCGATTAGAGAGACACGTACAAAATAAAATTAACCGGTCTGACGAGAATAGCTTTTCTGGATATTATTTATAATTGAGTTTTTACACCATCTAGAATAGAACAAACAAAACAAATAAAAAACAAACAAAACAACAAATAAACAAAAACACATATAGACGACACAATGTTAAGAGGAAGATTCGCTTGGTAAAATCTATACTCAAATTTTTAATCATGATTAAACTGACACATGCAAATGTCACGTTTCTATACATTTTGCAACTGTCAAATTGAGTGATAATGTATGGGGATGACACATTGACATCTGTCAGTTTACTCCACATGATTTAAAATGAGAGTTTAAAAGGCCAATTCTGCTCACTATCTTTTCATGTACCGTCAAGTTAGTAGATTTGAAAAATTTTGATATAGGTAGGTACTTAGTCCCAGGCAAAGAAGTGTAGTTATGACCCTGAGTGCGCAGAAACAAATTTTGATAGAAAGTCTTCTTTTTTACAAGTGCGAAAAATAACGGTCATCGCTATACTTTCGTGCCTACAGCAATACTAATGGTAACCTATGTTTTTTTTGTTTCCAGTATCGGATAAGAGATACACAACTGCTGATCAAATCAGCCATCTGTGTATCATTTGTGGTCGTGGTGTTCTTCCTGCATGCCATTCCGGAATTGCGTAAGTTTTTTGACAAATTGACACAATCCTATTATGGACATGGTTAAAATATTGACACGCGGCATTTTATCTTTAATATAATCCATTAAGAAAATTAACAGACTGGCCGGATTGGATAGCGCATTTGGTAGTGACCCTGCCTCATACGCCAAAGGTCGTGGGTTCGATCCCCACCCTGGACAAACTTTCGTGTGATGAACACTCTTGTTTGTACAGTGTCTGGGTGTTATATGTATTTTATTTTATTTTAATTGTGGGAGAGCCATGCTTGGGCATGAATGGGCCGGCTCGAACGAAGTGATACCACTGCCTCACAGAAAACCGGCGTAAAGCAGCCCCTGTGCTGTGTTTCGCCGAGTGAGTAAAGGTACCGGAGGCCCGCCCGTGATCCGCCTGCTCGTCTGCTACCTATCACATAAAAAAAAGTATTGTATTTGTGATCCTCTGTGGTCTGATATCTGTAACACAAGTGCTTAAGCTTTAGTAACTACCGAGTCAGGTCAATGTATGAGATGTGTGAATTTATTTATGATTCTATGATGGAGGCTTCTGCCCTGCAGTGGGACAGTATAAAAGCTGATACTTTCATAATCATCATCAGAAACCCACACTCGTCCACTGCTGGACATAGGTCTCGCCTAATGCACGCTCCCAATTTTTGGCCACTTTCATCCAGCCCACACCAGCCAGCTTTCGAATGTCATCATCACAACTTGTCGCAGGGATACTTTACTTAATTATTTTCCAGAGCGGCTATCCTTGGGCTGGACAGCCCTCCTGGGAGCCCTGCTGCTGCTTCTACTGGCGGAGAGAGACGACCTGGAGCCGATCTTAGCGAGGGTGGAGTGGTCCACTCTCTTGTTCTTTGCCGCTCTGTTCGTTCTTATGGAGGTGAGGTTATGGGACTTTGAACATAAGTACAGAGTGTATCTGTGAACATTAACATTCCTGTAACCATGTGTTCTACCAACCATTCTGAACAACATTAGTTCAACAACTTTTCGAAATTCATCGAAATAATTTTGGACTTTCGACAAAATTACCAAGTCACGTGATCAGCTTTGTATGGGAAAGTGAAATTTTTTTATGCGAATTTTCAAAAGTCATAACAAAAATGTTGTTCAGGATGGTTGGTAGAATACGTGGTTAAAGGGATGTAAATGTTAACAGATACATCCTGTATATATGGCAATAATTTTGTTGCTAAGAATGGTAACAAAATGAGATGTTAAAAAATCTTTTTAAAAATAAGCTTTTATTTATATGCGTTAAAAAGAAAAAATAAACTTTTACACTAAAACTTTTACTGTTACTAAATTTATAGCGTCATTTCAAATTTAAGGTAACACTGTGACGAAACTAGCGCCGCCGCCGCCAATTATTTAAATTAATTGTGATGATTGTGATAAAATTTTTCTATGAACACATTAACAATTTTGAAATGCGAAACAATATTTTTTACACGCGCCAAGTAACAATAATTTTCACAATTACGAAAAGTGGCCACTTTTAACAAAAAAAATTGGTAATACCTTTATGTTTTCATGGCTGGATTTTTTAAAATATACTTATCTCGTACTTAATCCTCACAATTAATAAAAGTATATGCCTTGATCTTGGACTCCCGGGTTCGATTCTCGGGTCGAGCAAAGCAACTGCAGGTTTAAAGGGACAATTTTTTCATGGCGCATTTTCTCTTCTCACAGGCCCTATCAAAGCTAGGCCTCATAGCCTGGATCGGAAAGATGACTGAGGCTGTGATCCTGCAGGTGGGAGAGGAGTCGCGGCTGGCTGTGGCCATCATGCTGGTGCTGTGGGTAAGTGTTATCGGTGAACACTTGCGCGATGACCGAGATAATATTATTTATTTAAAACGTGATTAACGATAAAGAGACTGATTTATTCAATCCCTTTATCGTCCCTATAAGTAACCAGATAGGTATTATATGGATCTACAACTTTTTACGGTAGAACAACTAAGTTGCGAGATTTAGAGCCTCGTTCACCACCTCTGAGTAAAGTGTCAAGTAATTTACAATTAAAGTGGGTTCGGAGAAAATTGCCCCCTGGTAGGTATTTGTAGGTATTACAAATACAAATACAAATGATTTATTTGTAAAACATAGGTAGATTACAGATGTTGTTGGAAAGTATTGTGTCACAGCTATGCCTTGTCTTTCACTGACGTACAAATTATAAATTTCAAGATAACATAATTATTACAATGTAAAAGGAAATATAGTAAATGATGTCATAGTCAGCTAGTTCATAATAATTATCTCCAATCTAAGCCGCTAGTCTGCCTACTTTAGCAAAAATAAAAAAAAGCTTCTTACTACTTCTTAGTGTATGTTGTATATTTACAAGAATACCATTCCTTAAAAGGTAAATAACGAGAATACCATCCTTTGACAGTAGGTCTAGGATAGTCTGTGGTTGAAAGAAGCCCATGAAAGAAGCAATACGAATGAAAACTAGCGTCGCCACCACAGACTATCCTAGACCTACTGTCAAAGGATGGTATTCTCGTTATTTACATTTTAAGGAATGGTATTCTTGTAAATATACAACATAACCTCTAACAAAAACATCGGTAAGTATAAGAAATTCCCGCTTTTACAAGAAAACAGTGATGCTGTTTTAGATTATTTACTTAATGAGCAATCCATTGATACCTAGGTCGTTAAGGGTAGCGGAGATTTTAGTTCAAGTCACCACTTCTATGAAAACCGCCGACGTTCTTTGACAGATTGTAGTAACTTGATGTGCTGGCCACTGTACAAAATAAAATTGACCGGTGTGACGAGAATAGCTTTTCTGGATATTATTTATAATTGAGTTTTAACACCATCTAGAACAGAACAAACAAAACAACAAATAAACAAACACATATAGACGACACAATTTTAAGAGGAAGATTCGCTTGGTAAAATCTATACTCTAATTTTTAATCGTGTGGAGTAAACTGACACATGCAAATGTCACGTTTCTCTACATTTTGCATGTGTCAAATTGAGTGATAATGTATGGGGATGACACATTTACATCTGTCAGTTTACTCCACATGATTAAAAACAGAGTTTAAAAGACCAATTCTGTTCACTATCTTTTCATGTACCGTCAAGTTAGTAGATTTGAAAAAATTGATATAGTCCCAGGCAAAGAAGTGTAGTTATGACCTTGAGTGCGCAGAAACCAATTTTGATAGAAAGTCTTCTTTTTTACAAGTGCGCAAAATAACGGTCGTCGCTATACTTTCGTGCCTCCAGCTATACTTAATGGTAACCTATGTTTTTTTTGTTTCCAGTATCGAATAAGAGATACACAACTGCTGATCAAATCAGCCATCTGTGTATCATTTGTGGTCGTGGTGTTCTTCCTGCATGCCATTCCGGAATTGCGTAAGTTTTTTTACTATTTTTTTATGTGATAGGTGGCAGACAAGCAGACGGATCACCTGATGATAAGCATGGCCGCCGCCATAGACACCTATAACACCAGTAGAGTCGCACGTGCGCTGCCAACCTTTAACCCCCTTTCCCCCCAGGTGGGCCTCCGGTTCCCTCACTCACTCAGCGAAACACAGCACAGCGGCTGCTTCACGCCGGTATTCTGTGAGGCAGTGGTATCACTCTGGTTGAGCCGGCCCATTCATGCCGAAGCGTGGCTCTCCCACAGTTAAAGTTGGTTTCCATAGTACAAGGAAAACCTTAGTTTGGGACCAGGAAAATGTATGTGATGTTGTCTCAATTTATTTATTTATTCTTTTCCAGAGCGGTTGTCTCTAGGCTGGACAGCCCTTCTGGGAGCCCTGCTGCTGCTTCTACTGGCGGAGAGAGACGATCTGGAGCCCATCTTGGCGAGGGTGGAGTGGTCTACTCTCTTGTTCTTTGCCGCTCTGTTCGTTCTTATGGAGGTGAGGTTATAGGATTTTGAACGTCATTGTAGCCCCATTAACACTTGGAGCCGTACTCATATTTAAACCTCGCGCTCATTATGGTTTTTAAAACTTCCTCACAAGTACAGGTTGATTCACGAAAGATGACCACAAATGACGATCGTCTACGCGTGTAATCTCATGAGGAAACCGCTCATTCTCAATTTGACACATTACAAGGGCTTAGTCTAAACACATTATATGTTTAATTGCCCATGTTTTTTGTCTTGAGTCTTTACTTCATGAGATATTAAGCGTAAACGTCATTTGTGGTCATCTTTCGTGAATCGACCTATAACAATAATGTTAATTATTGCTAAAACGGCCACTTTTAGCAATAATAACATTAGGTATATTGTATTCCATCTTGAAAAATCCAATTTACTTGCATCTAAGTCTGTAATATCTTAAAAAATATTATAATATTGTCGCCCCAATCAGTGTAAATTGGTTGGCGGCGCTAGTTTTGTCGATATAGCCCCTTAAGGCGACACCGCGATGATACTAGCGCCGCCAAATTGATTTAAATGAATTGTAATTTTGAGATGCGAAACAATATCTTTTACAAGCGCCAAGTTTTCACAAAATTGCAAAAAGTGACTACTTTTAGCAAAAAAAATTAGGTAATACCTTTATGTTTTCATGGCTGGATTTTTTTAAATATATCTCGTAACAATTAATAAAAGTAAAATGCCGTAATCTCGAAGTCCCGGGTTCGGTTGTCAAGTCGAGGAAAACTGCAGGCTTAAGGGGACAATTTTTTCATGGCGCATTTTATTTTCTCACAGGCCCTATCAAAGCTAGGCCTCATAGCCTGGATCGGGAAGATGACTGAGGCTGTGATCCTGCAGGTCGGCGAGGAGTCGCGGCTGGCTGTGGCCATCATGCTGGTGCTGTGGGTAAGTGTTATCGGCGAACACTTGTGCGATGGCCGAGTCAATATATTTATTTAAAACGTGATTAACGATAAAGGGACTGATTTATTAAGTCCCTTTATCGTCCCTAGTAACCGGATTGGTATTACATGGATCAACAACTTTTTACGGTAGAACAACTAAGTTGCGAGATTTAGGGCGTCGTTCATCACCTCTGAGTAAAGTGTCAAGTAATTTACTTCTTTAGTTAATTAAAGTGGGTTCGGAGAAAATTGGCCCCTGGTAGGTATTTGTATTGTAAAAATATTTAAATTAAACTAGGCCGTGGACCAGGGGCCAATTTTCTCCGAACCCACTTTAATTGAAATTACTTGATACCTTAGAATAATAACTCTATAGAAGGAGAGTCTCCATACTAGAGCTCTGTCAAAAATGAGTCACAAAAAAATTCACGCAGCCTACTGCGCACCGTACTGACACTTTTGTAATGTTGCTAGTGAAGGTACAGTTTCCCCGAAAACGGGGAAATAAATCGGACGCCTCAATAGTGATTTCTAATGTGTCGTAAAATGTTGGTCGGTGTGGTATGAACAAGTAGGTAATGTAAAGTTTATTGCGAGATAGATCTAATAGATACGTTTACAAAAACTACGACATAAGCACTAGGTATTATAGAAATTTAACGTAGAACTTCGGTGGTACATACCACACAACCTTCAGGCAAACAATATTAGTGTTGGTTGGGGTAGGTAATGTGTAATGTTTTTATGTGGTATAAATAGAAAATTATTAAACTGATATGAATAGAAGAAAACAAAAAGTATTTATTGTATAATTTATTTCGCGAGCACTCGACATTTAAGTCGAATTATGAAATTTCATACATTCGTCAATACAAATACTTATCTAATTCGACTTCAATGTCGAGCGCACGAGAAATGCCCCTCAGTCGACTATATGTCGCCGGTACTTACATTAGGAAAATATTTTAGCAATAATTGTTTTAAAATTAATTAGCTAGGATAAAAGTCAGGAAAAATGGGAAAATATTTTTCTCAATTGGGCAACACTGAACATTGAAAATAAACGTTTCTATTTTGCATGAAAAAATTACAAGATACAATGAAATATTGAAAGCTTACCTGTGAAAAGTGATAATATTATTCTTATTCTCCCTTTAATTTCTATTGTGACACGATTTAATCGCACAAACCGTCATAATTATTTTTATTTCGGGAGACACGTTCGGGTCGCTGTGACATTTGACACTAAGGAGCTCGGTGGTACCCTTCGCCAATTAGGGTACCACCCACTAAATTTAAATTGTACGGACGCATTAGGTTTCTATAGAGTTATTATAGAATTATAGCTTGATACTTTACTCGTAGGTGGTGAACGAGGCCTTTAGTCTTTTTGACAAGTATTGTTTTTATGGGATAAATAGTATTGATAATGAAACGAACTTACTTGAGGTGTGAAGTTCGATTAATTAGTTTTAAATGATGAAACGAACTTCCTTAAGTAGTGAAGTTTATTTTGCAGGTATCAGGTATAGCCTCTGCCTTCGTGGACAACATACCACTCACAACCATGATGGTGCGAGTGATGGCCACGTTAGCCGACCCCAACGGCCTGGGGCTACCGTTGGCACCACTGGCCTGGTCTTTGAGTTTCGGAGCCTGTTTGGGAGGTTGGTATCAGTACCCTATTTTTTAATGTGATATTGTTATTTTTTCCACGGCTGCAGCCTCCTGCACGCGGCCTCCACTCAAGGACCTTTCCACCCCAACGGCCGTCTGTTCTCCTCGCAATGTGCCCTGCCCATTGCTACTTGAGGTGCCTTTCCCGCCAGGTGGACCGACGATCGAGTGAAGGTCGCGGGGATGGCCCTTGGATGCGGGTGGCACAGGACCGATCTGTATGGTGAACTTTGGGGGAGGCCTATGTCATGTGGACGTCTATTGGCTGATATATATGATGATGACGGGGGGGAGGGGGGGTAATCTCTTACCATCATATGATCCGTCTGCTCGTTGCAGTTGCGGCTGCTTGGCCACAACACGAATTGACTCACTAGTGGACTGCCAGCTTTTAACTCCCTTCCCCCCAATTGGGCTTCCAGTGCCCTTTTGCACTTTTTTTTCACTAGAGGCAGCAAACGAGCAAGCGGGTCACCTGCTGGGTAAGTAATCACCGCTGCCCATGAATATCTTCGAGATCAGAGAGGTCGCTGATGTGTTGCTAGCCTTGCACTTGGCGAAACACAGATAAATTCATTATTTATTTATGACCGGCCGTATGTCGCATTTGGTAGTGACCCTGCCTCATACGCCAACTGTTTGTTCAGTGTCTGGGTGTTATATATACTTACTTACTTACTCCACTGGCTCAGCGACCCGAAACGAGTCTTGGCCTCCGAAACAAGAGAACGCCACTTCGGTCGATTCTGTACCACTTGTTGCCAGTCCTTGGCCTGAAGTTCTCGCAGATCACTCTCGACGACGTCTTTCCAGCGATACCTAGGGTGTTATATATAATATTTAAGTATTATATTTTTGTTTCCTCTGTTGTCTGATATCTGTAAAACAAGTGCTTAAGCTACTTAGTACGGAGTCAATATATGTAATAAATAAACTGTAATTGTCAAGACCTAGGACCTATATTGTTTTTTTATGTTTTTAAGAGACAATAAAAGATTATTTATTTATTTCTCCCCAGGTAACGAACTCTAATAGGCGCAAGCGCGAACGTGGTCTGCGCAGGAGTGGCCGAGCAACACGGCTACAGATTCACCTTCGTCCAGTACTTGAGGATAGGCTTCCCCATCATGATAGGGAACTTGCTAGTCGCCTCGGTTTATCTTCTGTTCTGTCACTGCTTGTTCACTTGGCACTGACATTTTGGAACTGGTATTATTTACATGTTTTTTGTAACAAGTATTTGTAGCAATTATTTGTAGCAAGTATTTGTAGCAAGTATTTGTAACAAGTATTTGTAACAAGTATTTTTAACAAGTATTTGTAACAAGTATTTGTAACAACTATATGTAACAAGTTTGTAACAAGGATTTCTAACAGGTATTTGTAACAAGTAACAAATATTTGCAGCTGTTATATGGTATACGTAAAAGTGACCGTCAATAGTTGATACCATCACTTTATTTACAATCCGATAAAGAGGTTAGTTTGCTCGATGGAAACTGGAAAGTCGTGTCTTCCAAGAATCTAGGAAGCATAATTTTGTAGTCTTTCTTACTGTTAAATACATTAAGTTCAATATCAACTGAGGAAATTTGTCAAGTTGTGGTATTCTGACGTGTGGCTGTCTATACTGTACAGCGTTATCTGTTAGAGATATCTACATGCTAAATTTCCTTGTCGACATTGTGTGTGACAACGTATAATGTATCAAAAGGGAAGTGTAGAAATTCTTATTGCGTGATTTTTTTAATTGTTACAATTTTAATCTTTGTTTAATGTCACTTGAAATTGTCGTGCCAATCAAACTTCTATCATTGTTTATTAAGCTTTAGTTATTCACATAAAAAGTAAGCTAAAGCAATTTGAACTCTTTTTTAATCTTATGATTATCAAATCTTGTAATTATAATCATTTTTAATTGTATGGATAGCTCAAAAACTTGCGAAATGTTCTTGTAACATTATGACAACCAATAAACCAATCAAGTTAAACATTTTACAAATTTTCACAAAATATGTTTTTTAAATGATTGTTATAACATGTCATTGTTATGATAACATTTTGTAAGTTCTGAGTCGGTCCTTACACTGTTTGGTATTTTGAGCCAAATATAAAACATTTTTGACATCTTCAAATCGCAATATATTTAAAAATATTATGCAATTTTTGGTCAGCCCCTGAAGTCACAAGTATTTTGTAATCTATTTTTATCAGAGCTATAATTGCACTAGTATTTTATAACAGGTATTTTTATCACAAGTATTTTATAACTAGTATTGAATGGTAGACATATCGTGGAAGAAAATAAATTAAAAAAGTAGTGGTGTAGATATTGTTACTTAATTGAATTATACTTGAATTTTTATTTGTTTTAGGAAAGAAAAAAATATGTTATATAACTTGTAAATAATTAATTTTACTTTTATTCTTTGTAGATATTATTATCTTTTTAAATTATTTTAACTTTTAAAATACGTCTGTAAGTTTATTGCAAGTATTAAAAATTTGTTATTTATTATTATTTTTAGATGTATATTGTTGTAGTTAGCAAAATATTTTCTTTAGCTTGGCGATCAAATTATCTTTAAATCTTAAGGGCAATATTAATATTTATTCCGTTATACAGGGTGTAGGATTTTTAACACTTTTCTTATAGAGAAACCTATTATCTACGTAAATTATCAATCCTGTGTGTCTGTTGCTGTGTCTGTATCTCTTGATATTTGAAAAATCATTATATAGATTATTTTTAAATCTTTTCTTAATTTTTAATGATTTTTTCAAAAAATTGCTAGCACGTTCTTTCACAATTAGTTATATTTGCTTTTAAGTCAATATTATTGTAGGAACATAACAGTATCATCACAAAATGTAATTATATTTACCTACTTGTAAATAGTTTTATCTGGCCTGTGAAAAATATAATAAAACGTAAGTACTTTATTTTTTCTGCACTCTCTAATACTGCTTTATATAATTTTCTTACCTGACATTTTTTTAAGAATTATTATAAGTTTTACAGTTATTGGAAATGTCAACCATAAAACTACCATCAAAATATGTAGTTTGTCTAAATAAATAAAAAATCTAAATTGTTATAATAATATACAATAATAATTCTTTATTTGTTATTTCCTTTCTCTGTGTTAGAATTCAACTTACAATATTTTATTTATTTATTTCATTTTATTTTTCTGTATTAACGATAATAAAATAGGTGAAAATATGTTTTACAACGAGTCAGTTGAATAACATTTTTTCAAACTTAAAAAAGACAAACAAAATAAATCTCTATATTCATGATTGATAAAATAATTATTTATAATATTTATTTAGTAAAACATATAAAAAGGTATTAATTTTGTACTTAAATGTTTTCATATTTTTATTGAAGAATAAGTTCAAAAGACAAAACGTATTATACTAAGACATAATGTATGTATATGCGAATTAAAATGAATACTGATGATGTTAATGGATTTGAAATAAATCAATTATTATAACTGTTAAATTACTGCATTTTTATTTAAGAACTTGGCCGTTTTTGACTTTTTAACGAACTTCAGAAAAAGGCCTTCAGTTGTGCTTCAGTCGATACTAGCGCCGCCAACTGATTTATATTATTTTTTGTGAGGATTACGAGATATATTAAAAAAAACCCTTTATGAAAACATAAAGGAAAGTAGGTATAGCTGGCGGCACGAAAGTATAGCGATGACCGATATTTTGACTTTCTATCAAAATTGGTTTCTGCGCATTCAAGGTCATAACTACACTTTCTTGCCTCAGACTATTATTATCATGGGGCACATTTATGTAATAATTTCTTTTTACAAGTCACAGTTATTTTCATAACTGCTACAAGTTGCCACTTTTCGCAATTACGAAAAGTATTTGTTACTTGGCGCGTGTAAAAATATTTTTACGCATCTCAAAAATTATTAATGCATTCCATAGAAGGTTTTTTTTATATCTCATAATCGTCACAATTTATTTAGGTAGGTATATCAATTGGCGGCTACGCGACGACCCAGTTGGTTCAGTGGTAGTGAATGCTGCGTCTGGGCCAAGGGTTGCGGGTTCGATCCCCGCACAGAACAGACATTTGTGTGCATGAACATGTCTGTTTGTATTGGTCTGGGTGTTTTCTATATATTATAAGTATGTAGGTATATACGAAAGAAAAGTATCATAATGTATATGTTTGTGATCCCACTGTTGGTTCTGATATCTGTAACACAGGTGCTTGAGCTACCTATCTCAGAGTCAGATGAATGTATGTGATGTAGTGCAAATATATAAAAAAATATATTAAATAATTGGCGGCGCTAGTTTCGTTACGGTGTCACCTTAATAAAAATACAAAATCTATAGCAAATACCAAAATAATCTTAGCAGAAAAATGATTCTGTCATAAATAGTACCTTCACTGTCAAAATTCAAAATCAGTCAAAATTTCTGTTGATTTTGATATCTAGATTGTGATAATGTAACAAAATTCTAAATTGTTTAATTTACTTTCAAAATTTTTGTGTGTTTTTAAATACAAATTCTAGTAAAGATTATAAATAAATGTTAGTACTGGTAAGTAAGCCTCCATCATTGAAATCAAGTCATCGCTATGTAGGTACTATGATGGGACTAGGCTTAATCACCACGTTAAGTATGAAAAATTCGAAACTTACTTTTTGCTCGACCCGGGATCCGATCCCAGTAGGCCTAACATGCGTACCGCGACAAAGTTTGTCGACTCTCGTTCGCGAGAGTGCATCCTTTTGTCCCGCTCATCGCTCAGTCAGGTGAGCGAGAAGCAACTTGCGCCGACGATACGAGTGTCGACAAAATTATCTCCCGGCGCGCATGTTAGCCCGGTAGGACCCCGAGGCCACCTGAGGCGGCCCAGCATTTAAACCACTAGATTAGCGGGTCTGCTAGTTTAGTATGCAGATTAAACGTCTAAAGGCCCAGACAGCAGACACAATAGAAAATCAATTGTGTTTCCTTTATTAGCTATTTTGAATTGGTAAACTATTGGAATTGGAATAGTGTTGTATATGTCGCAGTCATCTGGTTGAAACAGCTATTTGATTGGACGACTAGCGCGTTTATTGAATAGCGACGTTTAATTCAATGACTAGGCCGAACGTTGAATGAACAAACCTCCTCAACGTCCAACAAATTAGCGGATTGAAACATATAGTATAGGATCCCGCTATACAACGACCTTCACCGAGATGCTTATTTGATGAGACGTATTTTTTATGTTATTAAATATGCCTATAAATATATCCTATATGGGTTGCCTAACAAATTTCAGTCCAGAGTATTTTTAATTAATAATTAAAATTTTTTTTTTTTAAACATTGCACCGGTGTGATTATTTAATAAATTTGATACCAATCGAAAGTTTGAAGCCCATAGAATATGCAAACGTTAGGTTGCCTATTTTTATCCGGTCACAACCACGGGTTGCCAGGTGTAAACAGGTAAATCCATACAAGCATTTTGCAACGTTCTGATTATTGAATCAATTTTAGATAAAATGAAAGATTATTTCATAAGGAACACGGTGGTATAGGGTTGCCTGCGAAAAATCAGTCCCGAATTACGGTTGTCGAATTTTAAATAATAAAATATCGCTGCGAGTGAATGTGTGTGAGAGAGAGGTCCCAGACCAACCATCCCATGCGGTAGAAAAGGACGCAGCGTAGCAGCTGTTTAAAGTCCGCCCATTTAAAGAAGGAGAGTGCGCATGCTATTTGTGCTTGGAAATGAAAAGGATAGCGATAGACTCGTATATGCTATACATTATTTTGGAGTAGTTTGTCGCTATAGATACAAGTGAAAAAACGTGCTGCTATTTATTGTTGGAAAAAATGGCCAAAAAGTGTTTTTTATGTGATTCGGATGACGGAATAATTGATTTTGATGATGAAACTTTTGAAAACTGTGCATTAAAGTTAGCTTTTCGTAAGAAAAAAAAATTTAAATACAGTTTTATTGAGCTACCCAGTGCGTCACTCCAATTTGTAGGTTATCATACCACGTGCTACAAAAAAGTGACTGTTTTGAATAAAAAATATAACGAAGAATTTCTTAAATTTATCGCTGAATATACAGTAAGTACATAATAATTGAATCTTAAAAATTATCTAAGCTAATACATTTTCTATATTTTTGTCATGTTGAAGTAATTGGTAGTAAAACTCACTTATGGTTTTTACCCGACTACGGCAAAGCAAAAGGAGGGTTATGATTTTGACAGGCTATGTATGTATGTATGTATGTTCATCTGTTTCCACGTAACTTCTTAACTACTTATCAGAATTCGACAAATGACATATCATTATAAGCGTCTTGATCGTCCGCTGGTTATAGGCTATATGAAGTTTCACAAAATCTAATGTGGCGCCCTCTAGCGGACAAAACATACAGAGTAAAAAAATAAAGTTATGATAAATATGCCGTGTTTGGTATCATTTGAAAGCGCTTGACTTGTACATTTTGAATATATATATATATTACTAGCACTTGGACACCAAAATAGTACAAATAAAATAAAATGTTATTGCTTTTATGTTAATTTTTGACACACATATTTTTTTTGTAATTTACTTAAAAAACGGTATATTTTTTTTTTTTTTAGAATAATTAAATGAGGACGTTTTCAATCAACTATTCTTATCAAAATTTTTTTTAAATTTATTATCAAACATTTTCATTTAATCGCAAAATTTTTTTTTTTTTTTAGGAGCATACCGATATTTAAAACCAGTAGGATTCATTGGGGATCATACACCTTTAAAAATAGAAGACATTGTCGAAAAAATTGAAACAGAGAGTGATAACGAAGAAGATTCAGAAGTTGGAGATCACAGTTATATGTCCGATGACTCGGAACCTGAGTAATTTTAAAAATTTTTGTATTTTAAATTTTTTTCAATAAACAGAAGTAGGGTGAATGTGCCCCTTTTCGGCCATTTAGAGGACTTGTTGACTTTGAGGCATTGTTTTTATATGATTCTTCAATCCCGGAATAGTGGGTGTAAACTTTTTAGCTTCAAATTATAGTCTAATTTTAATATAAATACCGCATTTACTTCTCAATATTATAGAATAATTGTTAAAAATAAAATGTCCAAAAGTAGCAATTTTGCCGGTTTTCGGCCACTCCTTCTATTTTTCGGCCATGAATTTAGCTAGTTCTCGGCCACTAAATAACACAAGGAAAAATGAATTTTATGACATAAACAATAAGAAACATAATTGATTAAAACCAAGAATTCCAAATCAATTAGTTTAATTATGATAATAATTTAATATTACAACAAAATTAACAAAGGAACATAATCTTTGGGTGTTGACTAGTAAAAAGTTATTTGCTGTTTGGAATCATTTCCATTTTTGTCCCTTCGCCAGTCTTTTTGTTATTATTCCGTTGGCCGAAAACTAAATATATTTGAAGTGTTTCTCGGCCACTTTCATACCACTGGCCGAAAACTAAACTTATTTATATCAGTTTTCGGCAGTCTAGACAACGTTGTCAATACTATTTACCCGAATTTTATTGCAAATAAAATAAAAAAGTGATAAAAAGGGCACACTTCTTATCTATTGGACACACCATCCTGCTTTATTTACTTGATTTTACTGTCAGTATTATCGATGGGCTGAAAAGTGAAATAAAATCATCCCGATTTCGGCCACAATATATTACCGGGGCCGAGAAGTAGTTTATTGAAAGCTGGTTTTCGGCCGACAAAAATTAAAACTTTAACTGAGTATTTTCCAAACAATAACCAATAACAAGTGGCCGAAATCTGACCACACAAATGTGAAGACATCATATTTTGTCTTTCAATTTTCTCTTTTGACAACAACTTACCTCTGAAATTAAATTTAAGAGGTTGATTTTTTTAATGTATGAGTCAGTTTTCGGCCTGGCGGCCGAGAACGAGAATCTTCCGAAAAATGTGGTTAGTTACCCGGACATCGAATTAAGATCAATATACTGAATATTATAAACATATCAATCAAAATAACATAAATTCAACTCATCTACAATACAATACGATAAAATAATTGTTCACCTAACTATAATGACTTCATAACTTACCGTGAAACAATTTTGCGCGCACTATTTTTTTTGTTATATCCAGCACACGACGGCACTGTCCAACTTTCAGATGCTCACTGAGGAAGCAACTTATGAACTACAATACTACAAAATTAAGAGGTGTAGTATTAGATTAACTAAGAGTCGACATGACTCTTTAAGTAAGTCTGTGAAGTATACTTTTCTTATTATTCGGGTTTTAACGGCCAATGGCCGAAAACAGGGTATGGCCGGCAAACGGGCACATCTACCCTATTCTTTTAATTGTTGTTTTTTATTTCGGCTCCTAATAATAAAGATAAAATTTGCCAGATTAGTAATATATATGTATTACTCTGTCTTTTTTACTAAAGATGTGTATATACTTTAGTGTCACATAAACAATAAACATAGATAAATAATTAATTGATTAAAAAATAAAAAATTAAATAACTATTTCTCTATATTAATAATTAAATACTCCAAAATAATGTATAGCATATACGAGTCTATCGCTATCCTTTTCATTTCCAAGCACAAATAGCATGCGCACTCTCCTTCTTTAAATGGGCGGACTTTAAACAGCTGCTACGCTGCGTCCTTTTCTACCGCATGGGATGGTTGGTCTGGGACCTCTCTCTCACACACATTCACTCGCAGCGATATTTTATTATTTAAAATTCGACAACCGTAATTCGGGACTGATTTTCGCAGGCAACCCTATACCACCGTGTTCCTTATGAAATAATCTTTCATTTTATCTAAAATTGATTCAATAATCAGAACGTTGCAAAATGCTAGTATGGATTTACCTGTTTACACCTGGCAACCGTGGTTGTGACCGGATAAAAATAGGCAACCTAACGTTTGCATATTCTATGGGCTTCAACTTTCGATTGGTATCAAATTTATTAAATAATCACACCGGTGCAATGTTTAAAAAAAAATATTTTTTTAATTATTAATTAAAAATACTCTGGACTGAAATTTGTTAGGCAACCCATATAGGATATATTTATTGGCATATTTAATACATAAAAAATACGTCTCATCAAATAAGCATCTCGGTGAAGGTCGTTGTATAGCGGGATCTTAGACTAATAGCTCTTTGAACATAGCGGACGTAAAATCAATCAAGTGATTGTAATTTAGTTCATTTTTTTTCCACTGCGGCGTTGGTGCTCATCAAAACAAAGATGGCGTCAAACAGCTGGTACAGATCGAATAAAATAGCACTGTTTTGATATTTTATTTTCAAAAAAAATCATGTGTGTTATTATGTTGTATTATATTTTATTTTCGTCGTGGGTTCGATCCCCACCTTGGACAAAAATTTGTGTGATGAATACTTCAATGGTGTCAGGTCAACGTATGTTGTTTTACTATTTTCAGGTTTAATATTTAACCATGGCGTCGAAGATACGAGCACCCCCCAATCTGAGCCTACCAGTGGAAGCCCACAAGAAATGGCTGATCATGCTCAAAGAAGCCGAACTATTAGTGCAAAATGATAAAGACCTTCAGGTGCTTAGTATCATCCTTTTAACCATGGGAGAGCCACGCATCGGCACGAATGGGCCGGCTCTACCGAAGTGATACTGCCTCACAAAATACCTACCGGAAAGCCGCGCCTACGCTACCTGTAATAGTCTTTTTTTTATGTGATAGGTAGCAGACGAGCAGGCGGATCACCTGATGGTAAGCAATGCCGCCGCTCATGGACACCTACAACACCAGTAGAGTTACAAGTGCGCTGCCAACCTTTTATCCCCTTCCCCCCCGGGTGGACCTCCGGTACCCTCACTCACTCGGCGAAACACAGAACAGGGGCTGCTTCACGCCGGTTTTCTGTGAGGCAGTTGCAGTCTATAGGCTTTTTTAGGTAAAATAAAAAAGCCTATAGATTCCTACTGCAGGGCAAAGGCCTCATAGAAATCAAGTCATCGCTACTATGACGGGATTAGGCTTAATCACCACGCTTGCCTAATGCGGTGCGGTGATCACAAACCCGAGCTACGTTCGAAAATTTCTAATTATAAGTACTTTTTGCTTGACCCCGGAATCGAATCCGGGACCACAACATCACGGCCCGGTAGGACGTAATTGATACCTTGTAAACTGTAATGTCAACCCATTTAACATTCGTTCTGTAAATAAAGTATTTTGTATTTTAAACCACTAAACTAACGGGGTGTTATTTGTATATTTTACAACATAGTAGATGATTCTGGAACCTTCCATTATATTCCCGTATAAACGGTACATGCTTGAACGACTGAAATATAGACTTTATTTATTAGAGACTAGTAGCCCGCCCTCACTTCGATTCGGGACAGTAGTTCCGCAATCTGCCAATAGATGGCGCTGGGCGTCTATTGCATTGCGCTAGCGTTCCGCCTTTTCGGTTTGTATATAAGGCTTGTCGATGTCTTTAGAATTTGTCCCTATATAACTATTTATATAGGGACAAATTCTAAAGACATCGACAAACCTTCTATAATAGAAGACAAAAATAAGCTCAAATTCCGCTTGCAAAAGTGTAGTTGTAAAAATATGTTTTATAGGACAAGGCAGCCAAAGGTCTTCGCCTAAAAGAACGTAACCTACCCGCCGAAGTCCTGGGCAGGATATACTCCCAGTACTGCTGTCTCATCAACAAGATATATGACGCATATTTAAACAATGTACAGTTGCAGAAAGCACCCTATATGCTGGAGATTGTTAGCATGTTTATGAAAAGGTAAATCTTACTAAACATTTCGTCCAGGCGTGATCGTGTCAGAAATGATGAGATCCGAAGATCTAAGGTCGCAGACATAGCCAAAAGAATTGCGTGGCTCAAGTGGCAATGGGCAGGGCACATTGCGGGGAGAACAGACGGCCATTGTGGTGGAAAGGTTCCTAAAGGGCCGGCAACGCATCCGCACTCCTTCTGGTGTAGCTGATGTCCATGGTCAGCGGTGTTCACTTACCATCAGGTGACCCGCTTGCTCGTTTGCCTTCCTATAGGTACACTATAAAAAAAGGCCCTTAAGTGGAGGCCGCGTACATGAGGCTGCAGCCGTGGCCCCCAACAAGGTGGAATGACGATCTAGTGAAGGTCGCGGGAGTCCCTTGGATGCGGGTGGCACAGGACCGATCTGTGTGGAGAATATTGGGGGAGGCCTATATCCAGCAGTGCACGTCTATTGGCTAAAATTATGATGATAATGATGATGTCTAAATACTCCAACCGATATTTGGCTACAGCCGCGACGACTAAGAGAGATCGAGCGCATGACCAACGGCTTTCTGAGTCATGGGGGTACAAGACCTTGCAGACTTCGGGTACACGACAGAGATTTTCTGCTAAAATATAATACGTTTAATATTAGTGGAGACTACTTATTTCTTTCTTTCATACTCATTAGAGTTGAGGATCCTCACAAGAACTATCACAGGTCACTGCAGATTGAAAAAACACGACTTCCGAATCGGGCTGACCGTGGAGTCTACCTGCAGATTCTGTAAGACAGAGGACGAGACACCCATGCACATCCTCTGTCATTGCGATGCCCTCGGGCACCCAAGCACCCTGGGCAGCTACCACATCAGCCTGGAGGATGTTAAGGCTATCGCTCCCAAGGCTATCACACGGTTCTTGACGGGCCTGGGAGACGATCTCTAGAGGGAGCGGAGGACACAATAGATCAATTTGGTCGCAGTGTCCACTCGGAAACGAACGCTCCCAGACGTTACAAATAATAATAAATAATAAAAGGTATTTATTTCAGATTGTACGAACTTCGCAATGAATTTGTCCATCTCATCGTAAACGACTATATTTATTTTGACGTTGGGCTGATCCAAAACAAATTGACGCCACAAGACATAGAAGTAAGTTCGAGTCATCTTCATACAGGGGGGTGCATTTGTGACCATTCAACACATCTCGGGGCGTGAAACGGTACCTCAGCAGGCCTTCAGGGTGAGAGTGACAGACTCAATGGACACTTTGTCTGCTTTTTTGTGCCTGTCAATATCATCAATATCATCTCACGGCCGCTTACCACCAGGCGGCGTGGGGTCATCTTGATTGTCCTCAATATTATTATAATATAATATATAAAGTCTTCTACCAAACATTGGCTGAGATACTTTCAAACTTTACGAAGTTCCATAGTATTATAACAATGGGGCTACCATACTCTACGACGTAAGCGGCAGTAGCGCTATCAATTAATTTCATGACTTTCTTGATGTATTATAGTGACAGATGCCACTTGGGATGTGTTACACCTAGTGCTATTCTAGAAGATCGATTTTGCTCAGCTGACATTCATTATCATCAGCAACCCATACTCGTTCACAGCTGGACATAGGTCTCCCCTAATGCACGCTACCGCTCTCGATTTTCAGCCACTCTTATCCAGCCCACACCAGCAGTGCTGTAACTAGCCTTTTATGCACCCGGTGCGTGCTTTTGTTGTTTCAATATCGCTTCAAATTGCAATACAGATTTAGATAACTAGTACAGTAGGGCGGTCTGGCACACCAGCCAGCCTTCGAATGTCGTCATCCCATCTTGTCGCAGGGCGTCCAACACAACGCTTACCGAGTCGCGGTCTCCACTCAAGGACTTTACGGCTCCAACGGTTGTCAGTTCTGCGGCTAATGTGACCAGCCTACTGCCACTTCAGTTTGCTAATTCGGTGGGCGGCTGACATTACTTAACTATTTTCCATTGGTTTGCAGTTAGTCGTCCCATACGACTTTCCATTAGAATGTCGCTCTGAAGAAACGGAACAGCTTCTCAAGAAAATGTGGGCTGAATCTATTAAGAGGAAAAATACACCTCCTAAAGTGGTAAGAATATTAAAATTCAACTGTGGGAGAGCCTTGCTTCGGCATGAATGGGCCGGCTCGACCGGAGTGATACCACTGCCTCACAGAAAACCGGCGTGAAGCAGCCCCTGTGCTGTGTTTTGCCAAGTGAATGAGGGTACCGGAGACCCGGGTGGCAAGGGGATAAAAGGTTGGCAGCGCACTTGTAACTCCACTGGTGTTGCAAGTGTCCATGGGCGGCGGCAATTGCTTACCATCAGATGATCCGCTTGCTCGTCTGCTACCTATCACATAAAATAAATTGGACAAATAAATATATTTGATAGTTTTTATGTGCTAAGTTGTGCCGATCAACCGGCAAGCGCCCTGTGGGACGCCCAAGGTATAGCTGGACAGACCAGCCGAACTAAGATGCGCGCCACGAGATAATTTTGTCGACATTCGTATTGTGTCGGCGCAAGTTGCTTCTTGCTTACCTGACTGAGCAATGAGCGGGATAGAAGGATGCGCTCTCGCGAACGAGAGTCGACAAAATTATCTCGTGGTCCGCATCTTAGTTCGGCAGGTCGAAAAAGATCTTTTCCGCCGACAACGGCCAGACTGGCCTAAAGCCACCTGTGGCCAGTCCGGAATCAGTACGGAATCGGAACCGGACCGGAATCAGAAGTCCGGAAACAACTGGAATGGCGAAGTCTCATGTCGGAGGCCAAGATCCACTTCGGGCCGCTAAGCCAGCGTAGTGGTAAACTACCGCAACCCCGAGACGTTAAAAAAACATAGGTATTGCCCCTTACTTTAGTAGACATAAAGACTATCCATAATTAAGATAATGAGCACTCACTGATCATCATCATCATCATCAGCCTGTTGCAGTCCACTGCCGGACATAGGCCTCTCCAAATGCTCGCCACTTTGATCGATTTTCGGCTACTCGCGACCAGCTCCAGCCAGCCCTCTTGCGCAGATCGTCTCTCCATCTGGCCTAAGGCCGTCCTACACTACATTTACCAAGACGCGGTCTCCACTCCAGAACTCGTTTACCCCAACGGTTGTCAGTTCTGCGGCAGATATGGCCAGCCCACTGCCACTTCAGCTTACTAATCCGCACTCACTAATACACAGTGGTTTTCTGTGGTGATTCACTCCAACCCGGCCTACTTTAGCCACAAAATAAAGATATTGACACAGAAGTTAGACTTTGACCTGATTTTGAATTTAGAAGAGTTCATTGACATATGCTAGGGGTTGTTGCCCGGCATGAGTAACCTACATAAGCGCGCGGCCTCTACCACAGACCTCGACAGTTTACAATCTTATGTCATAAGTTAGGATTAATGTGATCGAAAAGGCGTTTTTGCCAACGGCAGGCCTGTCCCACTCCGCGTGTAGGTATTGAACTTGCAAGTACATGCGGCGGCCCCTCCGGAGGGGCCAATTAGTAGAAAATCTCGAGCGAGCATGCGCGACAGTTGCTTGCGATAGAAAGAGAACGCACTTGTTGGTATGAATAATTGTAGGTGTTCAAAGCTGGGCGGTCGGAATTCCAACTTTATGTTATGGTAGCCTGAGTCATTATTTTCTATAAACGGTTTTTAGGAGTGGGCTTTCTGTACTTGTACTATTAAGTATTCTGTGCCAACGGGCAAAAACGCCTTTTCGACCTAAACACTAACGAGTGCGCATGCGTGAGTACATGACATATTTTTAGCTCTTAGTGGGCAGTCAGCCTTCTATGTCAATATCTTTATTTTGTGCTCTAGCCGAGGCTTACCTTTCCAGGTTATATCAAAGCCTGCACCTTCTACGTTGGGTGTTGGTATGTTCGGATCTGATGAAGATCTGCAGTTCCAGACACCTGAACCAGAGCTAGAGCCTGAATCTGAGAGTGAGGAGTCTGGTAAGTTACGTAGTACCAGTTTTATAAGTTACACCGATGTACGGGTGTACCACGTTAATAAGCCGCAATGCGCCTGCTCAACCGGAGTGATATCATGGCCTCACAGAAGTCCGTCGTAAAGCAGTGCCTACGCTGAGTGCAGGCACCGGGGCCCAACTGAGGGAAGAGGGTTAAAGGTTGGCAGCGCACTTGTAACTCTACTGGTGCTACAGTTGTTTACTTAATAGGCAGTGGCAATCGCTTACCATCAGGTAATCCGTCTGCTCGTTTGCCACCTATCACATAAAAACGACCTGAAACTGTCTCTTTCTAACATGAAAACTTTATATTTCATTCTAGAACCAGAGCCAAGTGTCCACACTGTGATACCAGAGGATTTTATTCAAGCAACCATTATACAAACTCATGAAAGATTCAGGTGCAATGCTTTGATCATTTTGAAAATTGAAAACAATTTCAAATTTTGAAAAAGTTTGAGAATAGTAAAAAATTTGAATTGTTTTAAAAAGTTTAGGACCAAATTGTAAGCGAGCGAGGGGAAGGATGGAGAAAATAGCAAATCAAACCGATTTTTGCAAATAAAAAATATAAATAGTCCAAACTCAATCACCACCTTATCTGTACCAAAAACTGTCATTTTCTACACGACAAGTCAGGATTGCTTCCCGTCTTGTTTGTCCCAGATACAGCACAGCGGCGTTTCCTGGCAGTTTCGCTATTCTGCCACGAACAGTGCTGGAACAACATACCCCCACCTCTAAAAACTTGTCAACATTAAATACATTCAGAATTAATTACAAAAAGTATATTTTAAATCTACAAAAATTATGTTGTACTTAAGCTGTGCTGGCCATTCCCCCATTCCACTTTGAAATCTACTGTCACTCTTACACACTCACACACAAACACACGCATAATCATACACTACTTATTTAAGTAATTACATACTCGTACCATCACTAGTTTATTGTATAGTTTTTATTAGCAGTGCTCTTCCTGTGGGTACATGCAGAATACCAGCGTCAGGGTGTCTGACACCCCCGACACATGCTGAGTATGTGCCTTTTCAGTGTTTTTCTTTAATCTGTTTTAGTTTAATGTTAGTTAAGGATGATTGTGATTGCACTGAATAAATATTTTTCATTTCATTTCATTTTCATTTCAAATACGTACCATTTTAAAATCAATAATTCAGTGACAGACAAATAACAAAAACGCCAAAGCGAAAAACAAAAACGCAACAAGAAAAGAAATTATTTCAAATGAGGTCGGTTTGCCACATTCTCCCCCCTGTTAGTGTCCTCGAAAAATATTCAAGATTCAATTCAATCGATAGTTAAGTCCGTGGAAGAGTCGCGTATTGGCATTCAGAATGGACCGGACCACAAAAGACCAGCGTGAAGCAGCGCCTGCGCTGTTTCACCCAGGAAGTGAGGGTACCGGAGTACCCTATCGGGGGGAAAGGGGTGAAGGTTGGCAGCGTACTTGTGTTTCTCGGGCGGCAATCGCTTGCTGTTATATAGGTGGCGTAGTCCCAGGAAATAATAAAGGTTTTTCTATTTAAATGGTTTTATTATAATTATTAACTAGCTCGCTCGCGTACATCGGAAAAGGGAATGGATCACTGCTCTACAGCCCTATAGATGGCGCTGTTTACAATGCTTGTGCTAGAGAGCCTATTAGAAACATTATAATGGCGGCGTGAAATAGATGGCGCTGTAAACAAGTTTTACGTTTTTACACTTGCCTACAGGTGATCCGTCAGCTCATCTGCCACCTATCGCATTAAAAGTACCAACTAGTAATGAGAAGTTTTTTTATTTGTGGATATCCAAAAGTCAAAGAACAAAGGTTGTTCAAAATGACTTGTAGAAAACATGGTTAAAGCTTGTACATGCGCCAACGGCCTTGACCATAGAGAGTACTCGCGCTCGCGTATATCAAAAAACAGAATATTATTAATTAAAAAATTATAAAGCCAAGAAACAAGAATTCCTCGTCAGGGATTGTAGTGTACATTGTATTGTATTATATATAAAAAAATCAGTCATCTGAACTGTTTTAGTTTCGTAGTTTATCCAATATTTTGCATAAAATCGATGTTTTACGTTATATTTTTTTCCTAATGAACTAGAAACATTGAATAAAAATCCTCGTCAGAAAGTCAAGATCGAAATCCAGTCTAAGTATAACATGTATTTTTTTTAGGTATCGTTCTTAACGATTTACCGAGTTTAAACATACACAAAAGTGCCCAATCCGCGCATGTACAAGCCTTAAGGATGTAAATGTTCACAGATACACCCTGTATTTCCAGGCAATGGTTCATGAAAGACTTCAAAACGCAATGCAATAGACGAAAAACATACTTCGCCGACAAAGTGGTAGAGGCTCCTCTACAATTGAGACATAGAGCAGCATCACTAATACAAAAAGCGTATAGAGAGTTTATGAAGATGAAACGCCAAAGCGTGATGGATGCGAAGAGGAATGTGATTCTTGGTCTGGTGCCTGATCCTTGGGTGGGAAGACTGGATTATGATGAAGAGAATAAAAAGGTAAGTATACTAGAGGTGAAAAACAAGCAAGCGGATCACCTGATGGTAAGTAATCACTGCATGTTAGCCCGAAGTCTGGAAGTTGGCGGTCTTGTACCTCATCTCTTTTTAACTGTGGGAGAGCCACGCTTCGGCATGAATGGGCCGGCTCGACCGGAGTGATACCACTGCCTCACAGAAAACCGGCGTGAAGCAGCCCCTGTGCTGTGTTCGCCCGAGTGAGTGAGGGTACCGGAGGCCCACCATGGGGAAGGGTAAAAGGTTTGCAGCGCACTTGTAACTCCACTGGTGTTGCAAGTGTCCATGGGCGGCGGCATTGCTTACCATCAGGTGATCCGCCTGCTCGCTTGCTACCTATCACATAAAAAAAAATCTCGAATAGCACGTTTTTGATAAATAATAGGTAATAAATAATAAATGCGCCGGACAATCACACTAATCAACCTGGTGTCAAACTAGGGCAACCCCTGTACTATGAGTACCAGGTGACGATAATTAACTGGGGGCGTCAACCCAAAACCCAGACCCAAGAAAATTTAGAAAATGTAGTTTCCTAAATAGACTTGACCGGGAATCGAACCCGGGACCTTTTGCGCTTCGGTTGGACACCTTAGACACTGCTCCATGAAGGCCATCAAGGAGAAGGTCCTGCGCCTCATCTCTCTTCGGTCGTGTCACACTGGTGTCCCATCGAACTAAGACGGTAAGGGAAAAGAGTGTGTACCTGTGTTTGCACACACTTGAGCTCTATGATATACTAGCTTTTGCCATCGGCTTGTTTCGCCCCCCCACTTCCCCAAAATGGGGGGTTAGAAAGGTGCAAAAAGTAGCCTATGTTACTCTCCATCCCTATAATTACTATTTCCACACAAAAATCACGTCAATTCGTCGCTTCGTTTTACCGTGAAAGAAAGACAAACATACAGATAGACAGACATATTATGATATTAGTATGGATATCCTGCGCACGCGGCTGATAGTGAAGATTGGCCGTCATATCCTAATTCTGTTTGAGGACTTATTTTTATTTTATTTCTTTTCAGATATACGAAAGAAGACGACAGACCAGATTGAAACTCCAGCAAACGTTTCTCGAGGAAATGGAGAAAGAGAAAATCAGACTCTTATTCTTCAAGAAGGACGATCAAATCGACGACATCACTGAACAGATTAGAGAATGGTTCAGGGAATGGTAGACTAGTTTCTTTACATTCAGCATCATCAGCAACACACACTCGTCCACTGCAGAACATAGGTCTCTCCCTAATACACGCCACTAGCTCCCGATTTTCGACCACTCTCATCCAGCCCAACTCCAGCCAGCCTTCGAATGTCATCATGCCATCTTGTCGCAAGGCGTCCAACACTACGCTTACCGAGTCGCGGTCTCCACTCAAGGACTTTACGGCTCCAACGGTTATCAGTTCTGCGGCTAATGTGACCAGCCCACTGCCACTTCAGTTTGCTGATTCGGTGGGCTATGTCGGTGACTCTGATTCTTTGTCGGATTCCTATTCCTAAAAGACCGGCAATGTATCATCGCCTTATCTGATCTCGCAGATTTTCTGGGTAACTGGTGACTACTTAACATCGTTCTTAACTACTATAGTTACTCACCCAAATTTTATCTATTCATTAACAGGTATGTTGGCTACGGATTTTTCCCAGAGTTCCCATACGAATTAGAAGGGGGTACCATGTTAGTGATGAGGGGGGACTTCCCGACTATTGAGGAGAAACAAGAAGAGGACGAGAAATATATAGCAGCTACGAAAGGAAGGACCAAAGAACAGGTTAGTACGGTCTTTAGCAGTAGACTAGTCTTCCATTCTTTTTTTTTTTTTTATATGGCCTGTATTGTGTTCATGACACATTTAATTTTGCCAATGTCAAGTGTAGTTTGATAAAGTGTAGTCAACAGTCGAGTCAGTCGAAGTCACAGTCACTCAATAAACGCCGGGGTGTTTAGCGTTTTAATGTCCTAAGGAGTCTGTGGAGACTATTTTTAACAAAGCCGTAGGGTTTAAGACTCTATTAGGTCAGCAAATTGGTTCACGTGACAACTCACTCGACACACAATAGCAGGTTAAAAACGACACAATTCAATGATTCTTATATTAATATCACACCCTGCGGCACTTCACTGCACAAAGTAACACCAAATTTGTACACTAAAAACCACTAGATACTAATTAAAATCTTTGGATTGCATCAGCCGATGCCGGCTTGTTATTCACAGTTACCCACAGAATCCAGTCTTCCATTCACACAGGATGCATCTAAAAAAACAAATGAGACAGTTAACTTGACGTGTTGCCAAAATAGATTCCACTCAGCTGTTCTGTCACGGCGTGGCGGGTCTTATTTTCTCCAATAATAAATTCACCGAACATCTCATACATAGACCTGACTCCGTACTAAGTAGCTTAAGCAATTGGGTTCCAGTTATCAGACAACAGAGGATCTCAAATTTAATACTGAAATACATATATAACAACCAGGCACTGAACAAACACAAGTGTTCATCAAATGTTTGTCCAGGGTGGGGATCGAACCCACAATCTTTGGCGTATGATGCAGAGTCACTACCAAATGCGCCATCTGGCCAGTTAACTAGTCAGTTATTTGGTTCTAGCTAAAACAAGAGAAACTGCAAGCAAAGCTAGATGCAGAAATAAAGGCAGAATTGGCTAAAGAAGCAGCTAAGAAAGAAGCAGAACAAATGATGAAAATGAGGTGCAACCCCTTTTCAGACCCAGGATATCAGCCCAAGAAATCACAATTCATGGACAAATTAATCAACGTAAGTATCTTTAAAGACCACCGCGCCGCGTCGCATACTGCGGGCGCCAGAGTGCCCGAGTGCGCGTGCACCCGCGCTGTCAATGTGTGCGTGCGCCAAGCGACCTATGTAGGCTGTTACTGTACTGTTCTACATGTGGCCTATAACACCCGCGCCGCGTCGCATACTGCGGGCGCCAGAGTGCCCGAGTGCGCGTGCACCCGCGCTGTCAATGTGTGCGTGCGCCAAGCGACCTATGTAGGCTGTTACTGTACTGTTCTACATGTGGCCTATAACACCGCGCCGCGTCGCATACTGCGGGCGCCAGAGTGCCCGAGTGCGCGTGCACCCGCGCTGTCAATGTGTGCGTGCGCCAAGCGACCTATGTAGGCTGTTACTGTACTGTTCTACATTGTGGCCTATAACACCGCGCCGCGTCGCATACTGCGGGCGCCAGAGTGCCCGAGTGCGCGTGCACCCGCGCTGTCAATGTGTGCGTGCGCCAAGCGACCTATGTAGGCTGTTACTGTACTGTTCTACATGTGGCCTATAACACCGCGCCGCGTCGCATACTGCGGGCGCCAGAGTGCCCGAGTGCGCGTGCACCCGCGCTGTCAATGTGTGCGTGCGCCAAGCGACCTATGTAGGCTGTTACTGTACTGTTCTACATGTGGCCTATAACACCGCGCCGCGTCGCATACTGCGGGCGCCAGAGTGCCCGAGTGCGCGTGCACCCGCGCTGTCAATGTGTGCGTGCGCCAAGCGACCTATGTAGGCTGTTACTGTACTGTTCTACATGTGGCCTATAACACCGCGCCGCGTCGCATACTGCGGGCGCCAGAGTGCCCGAGTGCGCGTGCACCCGCGCTGTCAATGTGTGCGTGCGCCAAGCGACCTATGTAGGCTGTTACTGTACTGTTCTACATGTGGCCTATAACACCGCGCCGCGTCGCATACTGCGGGCGCCAGAGTGCCCGAGTGCGCGTGCACCCGCGCTGTCAATGTGTGCGTGCGCCAAGCGACCTATGTAGGCTGTTACTGTACTGTTCTACATGTGGCCTATAACACCGCGCCGCGTCGCATACTGCGGGCGCCAGAGTGCCCGAGTGCGCGTGCACCCGCGCTGTCAATGTGTGCGTGCGCCAAGCGACCTATGTAGGCTGTTACCTACTACTTTTTGATATGTTTTCCCATAGGCTCTCCAAGGTTACCGCGCTGCGTGGTCGTTATATGATGACATGCAACCAGAGAAATGTGCTGAAATCATATACGGATACATCCATCATGTCCTGACTGAAGATTTGATGTGTCAGATACATCTGGATGCTAGGAAATATGTGGATGAACTTATGAGGTTTGTAAAAGTTCCTATCTCGCATAGTTAAACCGACAGGAAAGGACGTCGGATTGAGAGTGATGGAACTAAAGTGGAATTAGGGCAGGGCATTTAGCTAGGCGCGGTGATGGCAGGTGGAGCAAAATTATGACTGAATGGTGTCCTAGAAACGGCAGACGAAGTCCGGTGGCACGATGGGTCGACGACATCGCCAAATCGGAGGGACTACATGGATCCGAGCAGCTCAGGACCGGGCACATTGGTGTAAGGGAAGGGAGGCCTATACTCAGCAGTGGGTACTGCCGGGTTGATGATGATGATAGTTGAACTGTGGGAGAGCCACGCTTCGGCTTGAATGGGCCGATCGGAATGCTACCAAGACTCACAGAAGACCGGCGTAAAACGCGCCCGGGCTGTTTCGTCGAGTGTTTGGGGATACCAGAGGCCCAATTGGGGGGGAAAGGGGGTGATCTCATCAGCTCAGATTTCATCACTCCTGATACGATGAAAGAGAAATAATGATGGATGATACTGGTTTCCTCAGGTTGGACCTCAAGCTGCTAATCAAGAGTCAGCAGATAATGTACAAGAATGTGGGCTGGAAGTACCCAAAGATGAGGCCCCGTCCGAAGCCAAAGGAGCCACCGGTCCCCAAAATATTAGTCGTCGATGATGCTCTATTGAAGAACTTTGAGGTAAGTACCTTTTCCCATGGGAAACCATCATGGCCTTTACCTTGTCACATGTGGGGGACAAGGTGGTGTGTGGGACTCTAACCCTAACCAAAACCCCTGGGGTGTCCATCTCAGCGCAATCGCGGTCGGATACCCCACAGCCGGGACTGGACCGTACCGCTAATCGCGCTCGCCACTTGACCCAAATAGTTTGGCGCAATTCAGCACTTCTAGTTGCACGACCTACCAGGACACCCAGTAGGATTTTTTCCCTCCGCGGAGTCGTGACACTGAGCAGTTACTCCCCAATAAAGGGCTATGCTCACGTACTCCGAAGGCCTGATTAGTCGCCTCTTACGACAGGCCGGGAATACCTTGGCAGTATTCTTAACGCCCCTAGCCACAGGGAACATCTTTCAAAAGTCCTACGCCAGCGGGGGACTGTCCCTACGCCTACGTCCAATGCAATGAATTCAGTAAACATTTTTTTTTTCTCCTTATTTATTATGATGAGATCCGCAGGAGATCTAAGGTCACGGACCTAGCCCAAAGAATTGCGTGGCTGAAGTGGCAGTGGGCAGGGCACATTGCGAGGAGAACAGACGGCCGTTGGGGTGGAAAGGTCCTTGAGTGGAAGCCGCGTGCAGGAGGCCGCAAGCCGTGGCAGGCCTCCCACCAGGTGGACCGACGATCTGTGAAGGGTCGCGGGAGTCCATTGGATGCGGGTGGCATAGGACCGATCTGTATGGAGAACTTTGAGGGAGGCCAAATGGTCCAGCAGTGACGTCTATTGGCTGAAATGATGATGATGATGATGAAACTTTTTTTTCTCCAGAAATTATTTGATTTGGGAATAATATCTAAACCGACGGCCAAACTGAAGGATGTTTACGGAGATAGTTCGTATGCTGCGTACGATTGTAATATACGGGACCCAAATGCGACGTAAGTTCAGCACATCACCATCTCAGGAGTGTATAGGTACTTACTATGGAGTGATGATCTGCACAGGATGTCTTATTTGCCGCCGCCCATAGACATCTATATATACCTTCGGTAGGAGCCGCATAACTGTGCCTCGGCATTGTTGTTGTCTATGAGCGGCGGTTACCATAATTACCATCTGATGGGTCGCATGCTCGACTGCCTACTTCAGCATAAAAGATCCCATCAAAAACATAAATGGTGAAATGTCTTAGCCAGGAAAAACAAAGTGTGGCTTATAGAGTTCACCGTCAAAAGAAATGATATCTAAATAGGTGGCCAAGGTCAATGTGAGACCTACTTGACTAATTGTCATTTACGAATTATTTTATAGATCTAAAAATGGCATCCAAGCGCATTAATTTAATTCGTAAATGATAATTAGCCAAGTAGGTCTCACCATTGACCTTGGCACCTATTTAGATATCATTTCTTTTGACGGTGAACTCTATAAACCACACTTTTTTTCCTTGGCTAAGACATTTCACATTTAGGTTTTTGATGGGATATCATTACTTTTTGTGGGTACCAGGATGATTAGCAAATGGTTTAAACTAGTGCAATATCGTCGATTTGTATGCAATGGGATTTTTAATCCAAGCGCGGATCCACCGTTGTGGGCACTGTGGGCATGCCCATAACCTTAAATTTACTAAGATGTCATACTTTCTTCTAACCAACTTAGGATCAGCAGTTTCCAGTCTCAATGAGAGGGAGAGGGGATTGGCGGGGGAGGCTGTACCCACAACTATAGGCGTAGCTAGGAGGAACGAGCCGCTAGAAACCCCCCCCCCCCTTCCCCACCCTTCCACTATGTCCCAAGACGATAATTCCTAGATGCCCTTAACCATTTTGAGGCCTGGATCCGCCCCTGTTTTAATCCCCATGCTTAATCATTTTACGGCTTTTGAAAAAACCCTAGGTTTTCCCATCATGCCTTATTTACATTCTTTATAGGATTTCTCCCTTCACAGAACAAACCATGGGAACGCCATATTGATAGCAAGTACACTTCGATTTTTACTGTGTAAAACTTCAGCAGCATTTAATGCCGAGCAGCTCCATAATATGAATTATGTTGTGAACATAGCATGCTCCTTCGATACTCCTTCTTAATTTTATTATTGTTAGAAGGAGTAGACTCAGACAGGTTAGGAGCTCTACCGTTACGGACCGTATACTACGACAATGCGCAATATTTTATAAAGCTTGTAGCATAATATTTTTGTACCTAAACAAGGAATTAGAAATGGATATAGACAGCTTCCATTGGCGGCATTTTAACTATTTAGTGTTAACTTTAAGTAAGCTATAAGGTAGGGTAAGTCACCCATCAGTAATTTTATTGTATAATCATGACCCATTTTACTCTCACATAACAACAGAGACGTGCAATTGGAAAGTAAGACGGGCATAAAATCCGCAATACTAAGGCATCGGTAAGATAATTTATATGAGAAGGTCGCTAGCCTTATAAGATAACGAAAATGTTTGAGGGATGTCCTGATTTCTCAGCGTGTTTAGAGACCATGCTTTAATCAAAGAGAAAATTTAAACAACTGCAACGCCCTGCTACGAGGCTTGCCTTTTAAGTTTTGTCGTTTGAAGAAGAAAAAACAATTATAAACTTAAAGTATGTTTTATTGTTTTTCGAAATATTCCCCACGAAGTTTAATGCACTTTTCCATGCGCTCAAACCAATTATTGTAACATTTATTCCACTCCCAAAGTAGGGATGTTCAAAATGGCCGACTTGAAAGCGTCGACCGCTTCTTCACCGCACTGGAACCTTGACCACGAAGAGTTTTCTTGATTTAGGAAATGTAAAGAAATCGTTAGGGCTTAGGGTCAGGGCTGTACGGAGGATGGTCAAGAATTTCTACGTTTTGCCTTCTGCAAATATTCATCGTTTGACGAGCGGTGTGTGAGCTGGCGTTGTCATGGTGCAGATGATCGTCGCTTTGGGCATTTCCCGAAGTTCGGCGATGACTTGTGGTAAACAAACTGTGGTATACTTGAAAAGAGTAACTGCTGCGTTTCTTGTTGGTTAGCTTGCATATTAGACATTCATAAATGTTCTGTGTGGACTTAAACTGTCTTATATTATTGATAATATTGTAGATCTTAAAAACAAAATTATCGATAGGATCGATACTCTAAATTTTATTTGCAATGATGTCGATTGTATTGCTATTGCAACGTGTCAACTATCATCTAAAGCCGTGGTCGTCAAACTGCGGCCGCGGTAAAGTAATTCCTTTAATTAATAGTAATACACATCCTAC